>JALIZH010016252.1:0-45813 GCA_030522465.1 Rhipicephalus appendiculatus | reverse complement strand
TGGACGCGTATCGAAGATCAATATTTTGGCTCTAAGGCTGGACGAACTATTCATCCCTGAATCTGTTGCATTTTTTCCTGAAGAAATAAGTTTTAAAAGCTGAGTTGTTTAGCGTGGTTGTTAGTCTGTGAGTCGCGAACACAGACATATCGTCATCATGAACAAACACGCGCTCACTCTCCACCCTCTACATCATCGTCGTCTTCATCTTTTGCTTCATTGCGCCTATTGTTCCGGCGTGGGATGCAATAACTCTCATGGGCTAGAAAACGAGTACAGAAGTAGGGAAAGAGAAAGATGGTGAAGCAGAGAGAGAAAGAAACAAAGCGAAATAAAGATTTGAGCGGGAAAATTCCTTCGAGAATGAGATTCGATACCGTGTACACACGACGCCAAGGCAAGCGTCCTTAGCTTTCGGGTATCCAGGAACGCTGGCACAGCATTCCTGTAGTCTTGTACAGTACAGTACAGCAAGGGGATGGGAAAGGCAATTCAAGACGAGGGAGAGAGCATGGGATAAATTATAGTAGAGAAAGAAAGAAAGAGATATAGAAAACGAAAGACAGAAAGGCAAGGGGGGAGCGAAAGAGAAGAAATCGATGAAAGAGCAAGGAATAGAGTTAGCAAAGAGGTAGAAAGGCGCAGCCAGAAACGACGCACTCGAGAAATCTGCCCATTTTTGTACCTCCTCGCGATGTAGCCAAGAATATGAACAAAATGAGTGCTGGATCGCATTTTGCGCGCTCTAATGCACAGGTGACGTCAATCGAAGCGCTCTTAAGGGACCCGTGTGTTTCGGTGACATACCAATACGTGTAAAACCGGGAAACCTTATTCGACAGCTGTACACATAAATAAGTGGTGGCCATTGGTAACAGTTTGTTTGTTGGACTCACTTTCAAACCCGATAAGAAAAGCTATGCCACCTTGACTAACTATATTGCAGGAGCTACTAGCCCTACAAGCCTGGACACTGCTCCTGAGCCTATAAAACGAATAAACTAGATTGTATTAATTAAAATGTTTCATTGTTACTGAGGGACATCAAGAAACAAAGCTTCGTTTATTACTCTCTGTCTCTGGCATTGGTAACTTCGTTTAAAAGTTGTCTCCTATGTGTTTGTGTGGTTGCTAACAGGTGTAAAAACAAAATGAAAACGGAAATGTCCAGTTTGTGTGTACTTTTTGCACGTGTGTACCTTCAACATTGTGACATTCACTTAACTTCTTCTCCTGCATATACACCATTTAACGCTTGTGGTAGGCAGATTTTGGAAATGCTTCAGTGAGTTCTCTATCACCGGCGAGATGAGACAAAGAACGCGCATTAAAGCAATGCCCCTAGAATTTCTTAAAGACTGAAGAACACTGTGAATTTCAAAGCCTGTTCGGCGAACGCCTGTCCCCATTGAGACGGGGTTGGTCAGAATGGAACGCGGTGCGCGCGTCTGCCCTTCTTGCACGATTTGACACGCTGTGCACAGAGACGCTACGCAAGTAAAGCGCGAGCGCTGTAGAGTCCGACGCGACCAATCGCCCTTTGGCGCACCCCGGCGGCCACCTGGCACCATGCCAGGGTACGGACGGAGGGACGGACTGACGCATGCACGTGAGCATCAGACATTAAAGGCTTTCGCCTTAAAATGTGAAAAGTTCTCTTGAAACGCTCTCTAGAAATCTGCCCCTTTTTGTACCTCCTCGCGATGTAGAACTCCGGTACCACAATCCGTCAGACGTCACCGCGCGGCAAGAGGCGCAGAGTGGTCGCACCCAGCACCGCATTTTGCTTTTCCAAAAAAAAGAAATATCTAAGAGCGTTGGGTTGCGCATAGTCGTCAATTAAAGTAACAGTTGTGATAGTTGTTAGTTCTCGCTTGTAATATGTATACTTGGGCCGTTTTTTATCACATTTGTTTGTGTTTAGGCAGCGCGCTTAAGGTATCGGGAGTTGTGAGAGTTGTTAGTTCACACTCGTTCTGTGTGAGTTCTTTTGGTGCGTCATTTGTGCTTGATCGGCACGCTGGAAGCTTCGAACAGCTTGTCGTTCTTCGCGTGACATTTCAATTGGTTGTTATCGCATACATTGCTTCACCCTTGCACCGAAACTGTGAATATTTTCTTAACACCTACTACGCAATTATTTCAACACAGGTAAGAGCGCGTGAAACTGGAAAAGACAACAGGGACAGAGTGTAAGGAGCGCCCGATTATCATAGATAGTTCCCGATTGACGGGGAACTATCTAGATAATTTTAGAACCTTCGGATGACATTACGTGCACAACGCGAACATTACAGTTAGTTCTGTAACTTACGCGGCTGCCAGCGATAACGCTGGAATCTTCTATGATACATGCATTAAAGCCGACGCGCTTGACCACTTGTCAGTTTTTTGGCGGCCGACGTTGTGTTCGCCGATATCAGTCTACAGCCCGCAATGCTTGCTGCAGTTTTAGTTCCCATTTCCCGGCCACAAGTTCGGCCAAATAAAGAGGTTCATTTTGGACACGCCGACTTCTGCCTTCTTCAAGGTCACGACCACGTGACAATATCATCCATGGCTTTGAATTACATAACGCAATGTGCTCTTGTCGTCATATTTTCTTTTTTTTCAATTTAACGTCGTATACACTACTTCTACGTGCCGCCTTGCAAGTCACGGCACCTTACCGACTAATGCTTACGAAGCTGGCGTTGTTCAACGACCACTCGGTAAACAACCTGCTTCTTACTTACGCAGTCCAAATTTCATGATCTGTGACACTTCCGCAGCTTCACATATGCCACTGCCGTTCCGGTCGCGGGATAGGCGAAATTTATGGACACGCTTTAGCTCCATTACGACAGAATCTGAGTCGACACGCAAATGGTGGCTTAGTAGTGATAGTTTTGATTCCATAATAAATAAAAAAGACAGCGATGTGTTCTTCCTAAAGCAAGCGTCTGACAAAGCACTTAGGGGCAGAGAAAAACCCAGAATATCGATTTTGATAATGTCGCAACGCGGAAAACACTCTACGCAGTACACTCTACTCGCGGGAAAGGTAGACCAACTCAGTATTGTGAGTCCCAGAAAGCGAAAGCGCCAGAGTTGTCTTCTTCAGAAAAAAGAACATTTGCTCTCGTGTGCCTCACTTCGTAGACCTCCAAAATCTTCGAAGTCTTAGTGGCAATATTCAATGTAAATGCCGGAAACGCATCTACGAAGAATATCGACACTCTACAGGACTCACAAACTATAAAACAGGGAGGTATCGTCATCTTTCGTTACTCCGCTTCATAGCAGCGCCACATAGCAGCACGTGCACTCTCCTACTAGACGCACAAAAGTATCGTCCCATTGACAAGTCTGAGTCGGCTTGGTAAGACACGAACGACATACTCTATTTGCAACGTACGCTAAAATTTAGTCAATTTGCCCAATTTCTAATGTGAATCTCTTCACAAATGTGATACCGGCAGTGTATACCAGTTCGCTAACCTATACCAATAGCACGTCGAATGATGCAGTAAGCTATTTAAACACACGTCGCTGTATCAGAGGTAGCCTGAAAGTTATATATGAGTTCCTGACGTTCACTTGGAACATCCTGAACATTCACCAACGTATATTTCTCTTCGGGCCGTGTATACAGGCAAACTCCGGAGCTGGTATCACCAAAAGGGTTCAGAAGATTCACAAGGCACAAATAGCTGCAGTTCATGTGTCGCTATATCTAGAGCGTCTAATACTCGAATCCTCCATCGCTTTATGACAGCTGTGTCCGGTATCCAAGAACTTAAAACTTGTTAGTCAAACAACAGTATCGCCACCAACGATTGAAGCGCATCGACATGTTATCTATTCGATTATACATCTTGTGTCTTTCAACAGTCTCCGCACAGTTGAGTTCCTTGGCATTCACCGCACTCGATGCACTCTCGGCTCCATCGTCTCCAGTAGCTGTAGTTCTTTCCTCCGACAACAGATTCTTGCCGAGAAATAATACAGAACACTTTCTGAACCCAATGACGATATGGAATTGCGTCAGAATGTGCGCTTACGACCTCGAATTTATGAAGTACGTTACGCAGAACGACTCTGCTTTTCCGAGGCCCGGTGTAGTTCTAGCTCCGTTGGGAGAATCACGATCGTTGAAAATGGCGGCCTCACACGTCAGGTGGTTCGAAAAGTACCATTCTAACATTAAGTGGATTTTTGCTGTGGCTGACCACGGAGAATTTTTACGGACCTTGCGCGGACACATTTGTCAGGTGATCACCGTCACCGAGACCGAAATCAGCGTGCCCTTGCATGACTACCGTAGCTGCGCAACGCGCCGTGTGCTCACTACTACTGCGCAAGCTGAACGGCTGGGAGAGGACGTGCCACGCGTTGGAACATACTTAAGGAACGATGTCATAATGTACGCTCAGCACGATGAACACGAGCACTTTTGCTTCCGATATCACCCAATAGGAGAACTTTTACGTGAGGTGCATCTTATCCTCAACAACACCGTGATCGAGAAATGCAATAACGGTGATACGGACTCGCTGCTGCTAGACCGAACAGTAGATTTTGTTCTGGATGTGTCGAGCAAGATACACACTGGTTCTTATTACGGCTACGCACTTTTTTCGCCAGATTCACTGTGTTTTATGACTCGTAAACAGGGGCCCGTTGCTCCATCATTTGCCTCGACTTGGACGTCCTTCTTTGCTCTATTCCTAGTATTAGCTCTCTTCGCAGCGGCTGTCGACGTTGCATTGAGTGTACGAAGTCACCGATGCCAAAGAGATGCTCGAAACCAACCAGACCTGATGTTCTTTTTCTTGACCACCTACCTCGGGCGATCTCCCTATCCAGTGGTGAAATGTAGCTACACTTATGTGGGAATCGCTTCACTCGCCTGGATGTTTGGCATGTTCTTTCTGCTACAGTTCACTCAGACGAACGTCACCGCTTCACGCACTGTTCCAGGTAGCCCGCCTCAAATAAGGCGCTTAGACGAGCTCGTTTCACGAATAAAGGATGGCAGCATAACACCGTGCATGCGCTTTGCTGTGGACGGCCTCATTGAAAAGTTTGGCGGAGACGGGCCTCACCTGCTTTCGATAAGAAATGCCGTTCGTAATTGCGGGAGTAAGTGTCTAAGCGATCACATCGAAAGTTATTGTGTTCCTAAAGCTCTCAATGGTACGCACTTCATCGTGCACGTGTGTCGTGCTTTGCTTCAAATTAATGGAGTGTCCAGAGGACTTGTCATTGGTGATGAAACATTGCTTACGTATATTAAGTGGCTGCCGACGCATGCAAGATATCCCTTCAGGTGAGTGAAACATGGCCTTGAGTTCATACTTGTTTAAGATGGTGCTGCTCAAATTTCATGTTCTGGTAATTTGATGTTGCATTACTCGAGTAGCATTTACGGTATATGTGCCATTACAAGAAAAAGCTTTGTGCATGTGACAAGGAATAAATAAATAAATAAATAAATATATATATATATATATATATATATATATATATATATATATATATATATATATATATATATATATATATATATATATATATATATATAAGTACCGCTTCATCATTTTCTTATCAGATAAGGGGCAACTTCAACTGCGACAGCGCAAACGTCATCTACCTTCTCGAATGCACCTTATGCCATGCCCAGTACATAGGTCAAACTGAGACTGCGTTCAGGATCAGAATCAACAACCACAAAGCACACGTAAAGGCCCTACCGCACCTTCCTCTCTCCAAATATTAATAATCTGGGCCACCCCTTCCAAACCTTTTCAGCGGTGGTGCTTCAATCCCCTTTCAAAACACATTATGGCCGGGAGACACGTGAATCGTACCTCATCCGCAAGTTCAACAGTGTCTCTGGTGGCATAAATGAAAGCTTAGGCCGACTATCGTGCTTAGCCTACAACGAACCTGAGCAGAGCGATGAATTGGGCTAGTTGGTGGTGGTTCATGGTTTCTTTGTTGCGCTGCAGATGATGAGACGAGAACGCTAGGACGATACAGGCCGACTACGTTTGCGCACCACCTGTCCTGTGTCCCTGTATCGTCCTAGCGTTCTCTTCTCATCATCTGCAGCGCAACAAAGAAACCATGAACGAACCTGAAAAATCGAATTCCGCAGGCAGCTAGCTGATCGAGGCCTCGAAAGTTCCTTCATTAGCATTATTTTCTTCATTTTCTTCATTTTATTGTCATTCCTGCCTTGGGCGTTCGCTTGGACATAGGTTGTTGTTTTGTTGCTTTGTATGTGTGCATATGTAAGTGTATATATATATATATATATATATATATATATATATATATATATATATATATATATATATATATATATATATTCTTTTTTTGCGTTAACAGAAATTCGCTGTGGCCTCCCCCGTATAGTCAAGACACAACTGTAGGCGATATTGAAGAGCCATAAGAACACCGACCATAAGAGCACTGACCGCAAACTTTTGACTCACAGTTGAACGATAGTAACTTTTGAAATTGTGTTTGACTTGAGGACACTTAGACTCAACAGGTATATGGCCTCAGATAAAAATAACTTGTTGTAGACCTTGGCAACAATGGAGTCATAGAATTTAATCAAGAAACAAACATCCGAACAAGACCTAACTTCTGGGGAGCAGGAAGGCTAAACGAGATGAAAATTCATCTATCAATAAACATGGCTCGATGCGATGTTCTACAGAGGGAATTTCGTTGCGCCGGCCAGACGCTGCTTTGCTGACCAATATTTTTATGAACGCTTACCTCATCCTCGCTGATTCAGCATTGGGGAGCCTAAGGAAGATAGGGTTGCGCTCTGCGGAGGTAAAAATAAAAAAAAAAGCTAGGGAAAGAGGGACAGAAGATGATTCGGGTTTTAAGATAAAGACAACGGGAGACTGCATGGTAACAGCAAATGAACGGGACGAGTAGAGGTGACACACAACACGAGCGCTACCTCCCTCGTCCCGTTCCTGCGCTGTTTTCACGCAGTATCATGTATACACTGGCACTTCAAGAAACCTTTACAGCAGGAGATGCGTTACGAGAAACGCGATGTTATTTTCTTTGAAGGAGCAGCTAAATGCTATTAACGGCAGAGATTGCTCGCACTGTATTTGTGATGCGGGTATATTTTAACAATACAGAGACCACATCTGAAGTGACTCGATATTCGTATCACAGAAATAAATTGGGGTGAGGTCGGGAGGTCGAACTCGAAGTACGCTGGGACGCCGTTGTACACAATGGCATATAGTGCACGGCACGACGGTAAGTTAATGAAAAACACATTTCCACATGAAAAAAAAATCAGGTGTGGGAAAACTACACCTTGGAAAAAAACACCACAAAGACTAAGCTGATATATATATATATATATATATATATATATATATATATATATATATATATATATATATATATATATATATATATATCAGTAATAAAAGTATAAAGGTGAACATGATGCCCAATAATTAGCAACGAAAAAGACAAGCCGACAGAGCGGCTGTGCGAAAACGACTTTAAGATATTTTGGTTCTACTTGAGCCTTTGCTGTAGTGACTGCGTTAAAGAGCCCCCCTTGGAAGTAAGGTGTGCAAGGTGGTTGTTCTGCCTTTCATTTTTAAAAGGGTCGCCGCAAAACGTGCACAGCAACCTAGTTCCCAAGATCGAGCCCCCTTTAAAGATTTTATGCCTGTTACTGAAAATGTACTGAACTTATCAACAGATTTGTAAGAAGTAAATGACCAAGTTATGCATTCTATTATTTAGTTTGATTGGAGAAATGAGGTTTGACCGTAGTTTGTAAGGTCATAAGTGAGCCTGAAAGTGTTTTGAATAATGTCCGGCCTTTTCTTTATTTTTTAAGTATGTGCGGAATGCCAGTTGGTCGAGAGCCTTCCGTGGTTGATGTATTTCACCTAATCACTTGCGTTGGCGTCTAAACCTGTCATTCTGTGGGACTTCTGAAAAGGTACATCTGGAGCGAGAACATGCTATTATGATGAAGATGTCCTGAGCCTTTCCTTTTGCGTATAACTGCTACTTCTGCTGTTGTAGATACGGCGTAGTCTTTAGGGCGCGATTAATCACTTTTGGAGCCATACTCTTTGAAAGAAACCCGAAGTACCCTACCACTCAGTTCGTACACAACAGAGATTTCTTATCGAATTTCAGGGAGTATTATTTGACAGTGTTGTAATAGTTCTTTCTGTGCAGTGCACCCAATGAAGCTAAGAAAAGAGGTTAGTTCAGTCATATACAACCACGAGCACAAAGCCTGCTCGTTTTTATGGTGCAAACAAATTTAGAAAATGCTCAATGACACGCAAGACTATCTCGTGCAACTTGAATTCGACGCAGAAGGTACACAGATTTTCCATTTTCAGTAAGCTTCTAAAGTGCTTCTTGTTCATTATTTAATTTGTTCATAACAATTATTTTTCCCGTTCAAAACGCGACAATGTTTCGAAAAGCAGCGCTGGAGACAATGTGCTTTTCTCAAGATAATAAGAGTTACTCTCAAAATATTTGGACAGAACGGAATACTTTGTGTGATTTGATTAGTTTATCTGGTGTACCTCAGTGACATGAGAGATCTTAAAATGAACTATTATTATTTGTAAGTAATCAGGTCAAACTAAGTGATAATGTAAAAGATGTCATTTACGCAGTGAATGACGACATTTCAATATTTAAAACGTGCGTCTGCCTCTCAAATATGAACATTGAAAACTATTTTTTGCACTTCACACTTAATATAACAGGTTTGTTATTGCAGGCGTCAGCACCGACGAGTACTCCTGATGCTTCAAGAGTCGGGGATCTCGGGGCATAAAATGAAGACAGCGTTTCCACCTTGCCCACAGTGCGCTGCTGCAGCTTCATTCGACGTTCCTTTCACGTCCTATATGTACATATATCTCGCCGGTTGCTGCTTGTCAGTGCTATCTTTCTGCGCAGAGTTAACATTTAAGCGCTGCCCACGCTTTATCAATGCATTCTTGGCTTTTGTCAAGCCAAGGAATATGAACAAAATGAGTGCTGGATCGCATTTTGCGTGCTCTAATGCACAGGTGACGTCAATCGAAGTGCTCTGAAGGGACCCGTGTGTTTCAGTGACATACCAATACGTGTAAAAACGGGAGACATTATTCGACAGCTATATACCTAAATAAGTGGTGGCCATTGGTAACAGTCTGTTTGTTGGACTCACTTTCAAACCCGATAAGAAAAGCTATGCTACCTTGACTGAATATATTGCAAGAGCTACTAGCCCTACAGCGTGGACACTGCTCCTGAGCCTATAAAACGAATAAAGTAGATTGCATTAATGAAAATGTTTCATTGTTACTGAGGGACATCAAGAATCAAAGCTTCGTTTATTACTCTCTGTCTCTGGCATTGATAACTTCGTTTATAAGTTGTCTCCTATGTGTTTGTGTGGTTGCTAAGAGCTGTAAAAGCAAATTGAAAACGGAAAGGTACAGCGTGTGTGTACTATTTGTACGTGTGTACCTTCAACATTGTCACATTCACTTGACTTCTTCTCCTGCATTCTCCTTAAGATTCGCTACCCTGCATTTTACTCAGGCGGGCTCGCAGCGTTACGGCTTGGTCGGTCGACTGGCGACTGTTTCCCCCAAAAGCTCCAACTAGGGACGCCTTCACCCAAGCTACCATCTAAATAAAGACCTTTCACTTCTCTCTTTCTCCCCACCGCTGGTATAACGAATTTAGTTTCCTTTAGAAGTACCCGGTTCTTGGCCAATCCGCCTGCGTGGGTGCGTGCTACAGTTTCAAGGATCTACTCTACTCTACTGAACTGGTAGCAGAGTCTGCATGGCCTTCTTAAGTGTAAATAAAAGCCTTTCAAAAGTGCATCGACGAATTGCAGTGATTGTACGGTTGATCTATGCCGCATTCCACACATAGGCACTTACATAGTATTGAGTAAATGCGAAGCATTTCCTGGGAAACCAAAGACTCTTCTGGCAGTTTTTATCTATCTATCTATCTATCTATCTATCTATCTATCTATCTATCTATCTATCTATCTATCTATCTATCTATCTATCTATCTATCTATCTATCTATCTATCTATCTATCTATCTATCTATCTGTCTGTCTGTCTGTCTGTCTGTCTGTCTGTCTATCTATCTATCTATCTATCTATCTGTCAATCTAACTATCGATTTATCTATCTATCTTTCTATCTATATCGCCGGCCACATATTGGTGCTCACGTGGCCGCCTCTAACTTGTGTCAACCAGAAGTGTAAATTGAAGGGCAGTACTAAACGACGAAGTTCGCACCCAGGTCACTACATGAGCGTCAAAGGTCGCGGGATCGAATCGCAGCCCCGCGGCCGCATTTTCATAGAGGCGAAATGCTAGAGGCCCGTGTCACGTTATTTAGGGTCAGGTTACCGAACACCAGTTGGTCAAGTTTTCCGGAGCCCTCCATTACGGCGTCACTCACAATCATGTCCATATTTCGAACGTAAAACTCCAAAAATTATCATAATGTCTGAAGCCTATCGCATCGCATGAATCACTTCTCTACGACACGCGTGACATAAACCCAAATAGAAACGGCAGTGGTGAACGAGTATGCGCAACAGGTCATTCACAGTCGATATCAGCCCAGGAACGATGAGAGCAGACAATGGTAATTTTACACGACAGCGCTAAGGAGCCTGCGTCGCAGAAAAGCTGCTGTCGGCGGCTTTGCCGGTGAGTTAAACAAGTAACGGTGTCATCGCAATGGTGAAGCAATGAATGCGACAGCAACAAATTGTAGTGTTGTACGAAGTGAGAGAGATAAATATTTTAACGAAGAGCTGAAGATGTTTGCCTGGCTTATCGCCTGAGATGCTACTCCAGGTGCTGGGTGGCGATTATGATATTTACAATGGTAGACACATGACACCACACACACACACGTAGTTAGCTACACACACGTAGAGGACACTATTTACAAAGTTTCATTCAGTCTCGTGGCCCGCAAGAAAGTCAGCAGCGCTTTTGTGCCGCGTAACGCACTGGAGCTGGTTTGCCATGAGCCCAGAATATGCCTTAACAAAAAGTTCGAGTCCCGTTGGAGTTTTAAGGCCGCCTTAGGAGACTGTCTCTGTAGTTCGTATAGCCTGCATTCACAGAGGACATGATTGAGATTTTCTGGGACGTTACATCGGACACAGAATAGTGAGCCCAACAGTCCAATTTTGTTCCTCGAGTAGTTGGTGTAATCTGATGCGGTGCAAGCATGTTTCCTCTTGCCTTTTGAGGTCTCGTGGCATACCGAAGTCACACGATGGATCGATCTTGTAAAGAGGCCCATATTGATGACTAGCGTCTGTCCAAAGGGATTGCTGGAGGCGCCAAGCGTGTGCCGAATGCGAGTGTCGCTGCGTCTTTTCTCGAGAAAAGTACCTCGATGATTTCTCTCGAGGTGTCGTGTCACGCTTTGGCAGCGTCATCAGCCCGGACGTTACATTATATTCCGCAGTAGCCAGGTATCCACTGCAGAACAATGCGGTGATGGAGGTCGCAGGCTTTGTTGCATAAGTGTTTGATATCCATGACGAGCTGGTGCTGCGTTCGTGGATACTTCAGAGACTGCAGCGCCGCTCTTGAGTCGGTAAAAATGACCCGAAACTAAGCTGTGTGGTCAACAGTGTAGTTAAAGACAGCCCGTAGTGCAGCTAGTTCAGTGGCTGTAGATGAGGTGCAATGACTGAGCGTGGTAGAGATGGTGACATTGGCAGATGGAATCGAGGCACCAATGGCGGATGATGTAGGCGTAACAGAGCCGTCAGTGAGCTTTTCCTATAAAGAGTATCTCTCTCTCTGACGGAGAGCTCTGTAGCTGTTTTCCAAGGGCTGTAGAGTGAAATACGTTAATGCTGATCCGGGTGTACGTCTCTTGTTCTTGAACCCAGGCACGAAAGTGACTATTGGCCACGAAGAAATTTTCCACGATGGCTCCGTAGGTATTGGATGCGTTTCGATAATGCAGCAGGGGCAAGCTCCGCACCACAGGACCGCTGTCTGAAGCAAGCGGATGACCCAGCACCCTGTTGGCATAGCGCAAGTGGACTCGAAGAAACTCCTGCTGCAGAAGCACGGGAGCTGATAGGCGTCTGCTTTCAGGCAAGAGTTCCGATGCTTGATGTATTTTTCGGTAGGCCAAGACACACCCTCAAGGCTTTTGCTTGAGCTCCAATCAGTGCTTGTATATTGGTTCGGGAACTGCCATGTAACGCGGGAAGGCTGTAACGTAGAAGACCTTCGCAAAGAGCCGGCTGCCAGGTAACTCTTTTGGATCCGATCTCACGCAACTCTACAAAACACTGGTTTTAGAGAATACGGCTGCTCCAAGGACAGTCTTCGCATATTTTCTTCGCGTTCAGAGCGCAGCACATAGAAGGGTATACCAGCCGCCCGCTGTCGGCAGCCGAGATCATGAGATAACGTGCGCGCCAGTCACGACCGGGCTCGTAAAATCAAAGGTCGGTCGAGGACTCCCGCCCCTCGCGTCTTTTCACGCTCGTGATCGACGGGCGGGATGTTTCCTCCCTGCTTGAGCATTCCACAGCCAGTCTAACAGACGGCGGATCTTATCGCCACCGCCTCGGAGAGACGAAGATGGGCCGGCTCGTTCGATGTCCCTTTCAGCCGCGTTCGTCGCCCCCCGCTCGCATGCTATTAGACGCGGCTAGAAAGTACGATGCGCTGGGGGATCTTGTAAATTTGCACTTCATGCGTGACCTCACGGGGACGGCAACAGCGACGGCAACAGCGACGGCAAAAACCCGTCGAGGCAGTCTAATTATTGCTATCGCAATAAAAGTGGAATGAAAACCTGGTTCAAGCTAGAATCTAATCGAGACAATCTGCGTCGCAGTCGCTTTGTACCTCAGAGCCACACCGGGTCTTGCATCTACATTAAAAGAAAACCCTAAGGAGGCGTCCATGTTTCGCCGACGTCAATTGCGGTAGCAGTGGCACCGCAATTTAAGCACAGCTGTATTTAAGCTTTGCTTAAATGCAGCTTGCTGCAACATAAATATAGCTGGCCGCCTTGTCGGGCAACGCAGATTTCATCGTTACTGGAGGAACTCAGCCGATACTCTGCACTAAACGTTGTGCGACGCCAACCTCTAAACCTTCATTGGCGACAATGGGGTTCTAGAAACAGCATTTTACAGCATAGCGTGTTTTCTCTCTCGAAACGCCGGGGTACGAAGTGCGTTCACGCATATTTCTTCACTTTATGTGCACCGCAATACGCTGCGACAAGGAAGATACCATAATGAGCGTGCATCTTGCGTGGTCTTTATTTGACGCTAAACATAACAAAGCAGTCAAGAGTGACTGCTATGCAGCTCTGCAGAATTAGCACAGTGGAAACGAACACAGGAATGTTTTATGTTAAGGGAACAACCTGAGTCGCGGTTCTTCACGACGACATTTCATTACACCAGAAGGGACTCGCTCGCCGGCGCCGGAATGCACATGTTACGCTTCCAACGGCGCTCATTCTGAACCGCACTGAATGTGAAGTGAGAGTGATGTGTTCAATTGCAGCATGTCCCATTTATTCATGATGGGGGCGTGGCGTTGATTTGGCGCTGTTTAAAGTACTTAAGAAAAAGCAGAAATGATCTTGAAATGCCTTCATGTAAGCTGGGGCTCGTCTGGCTTACATCACTCTAACTTTTTGTTTGAACAGTGCAATCCTCTGCTATTTGCCCGGTTTGCCATTGCCCGTGTATCAGAAGAAAAGTGACTCGAAATATTTGTGCAGTCTTCTAGAAACTACACTCAAAAAATCATAACAGAGATGACGAGAAGGTCTGGTAAAGCGGTGAATGAAATTCTGCAAGACTACAAGAAAGAAGGACGAACGTAAGATGCGCTTCGCGGAAGCCCACCAAAGGCATCAATGGGCGATGAAGATTTGTGCGCTGTTGCGGCTGCTGTGGATGCTCAATGAAGCAGGCCTAAGGAGTAGCTCAGCTGCCCCAAAAGCCTTTGCTTAGGACCACAAGCAGAGCAAAGCGGCTTGATCTTGCGCAACTACATGAATGCTGGACAACAGAGCAATAGAAGAACGTTGTCTTGCTCCTTTGCTACCACTAGCGACTAGCTAGAACGACTGTGGCGCCCTGCAAGAACACGGTAATTTATTCTCCAGAATGAGTTGCGATTCATCCATACATTTAAGATACTAGTTCGTAATATTTCTCTAGATTGACTTTCCATGCACGTGGGTTCGGCCAAATTTTTTTGTGCTTCAGAGAGAAGAATAACCAATTTCCGAAGTATTTTTCCATTTAAGAATGAAGTAATGAAAATATATCAGGTTAACCTATTTCCTTAATACATTGACTGAGTGCACCACGATGAGAAAACTTATTCCGGTCAATATTGGAGTTCAACTTTGCAGCGTGGTATAAAGCTCTCTAGGCATTAAAAAGAAGTTCCCGTATTAGCCACAGCATCACCAAAGCGCACGTAATGCCTACCAGAGGCATAGCAGGTACCTCGCTTCTCGGCAGAATGATGAACAACGGCATAGTGGGTACTTCCCTACTTGGAAAAGTTGTTATTTTTGACGTAGTGTGCACCTTGAAACTCTATTGGCAGTTCTACCAAGGCGCACGAGACTAAAATGCCACATAAACATCGCCAAATGTTAGCGTTGTAGGCGTGGTTCATGTTGGCCACCCTGTGCTACCGAGCAAAACTAGCGCCCTAGTGTACCTAGGTGTACCCAGAAATTCCCTAGTCAAGTTAACGAAAGGCAGGGCAATTGTGAGAAGTGCGGGGCATCTAGGGCAATATTTCGGGGTTGCAGTACATGCATCGCACTTCTCATAATTTGAAGAAGGTTGCGAGCAGGCTCCATGTGCCGATGGTTTTTTTCTGCCCCGCGCAAGCTGGCGAAGCTCTCCCCGAAAATTTCTTCGACTAAGAAGAATCCTCGAGGGTGTGGTATGGAGCAAGAGCTGCCTTATGTAGCCTGCGCGGGTGGCGTTGTTTACGAGCTTCCGATTTCATGTGAAAGTATTATGTCGCGCAAACCGGAAGTGCATCGACGTTCGCGCAAGGGAGCATGAATTGTCGATAATAAATAAAGAGACTGCGCATTTGCCTGCGAACGTCCGGCATTGCATGTGTGCTCCGAATTTCAGATGCATCAATGTTCTGGGCAGAAGCCATGATAGCACTGCCCGGGAACTGATAGAAACCTTTTATATCTCGATAAGAGGGGAGGCCTGTGTTAGCGAAACTTCAATTTCTTTATTCGATGGTGACATAAGGTTCCAGAGTGACATGTTGTGATCGGCAGAGCGTGACAATGCGATTATCGTTGTTAACACGTGATTGGTGAGCATATTTATTGACTAGGACGTAAAATACATACAGTTGAAAGTTTGTGCTCGTCCGTGTCTTCTGTGTCCTTGTGTCATTAGTGCGCAACCATAATTTCCTTCCAAGTATCAACCAACTCGCCCAGCAGCAAGTTTTATTGAAACACATTTCTACTATAGCCGGTCCTTTCTTCAATGTTTGTCCTTCGCCTTCGTCGTGAACTTGCAACCTTTTGGTGAGCCACATTATGACGGCAACCTGCCGCGCAAGGTTTCTCGCGTTTTGTTTTGGGAAAGGACCTGGTGCCTGCTGAAGTTCTTGGGCTTTTCACTTTCGCGTGGCCGTCTCCTGAACATGCAAGACGTGTGTGTCTCATACTACATGCTGAAAACTGGAGGCAGATTAAGCTTCTTCAGGACTATTGCGAGTTCTGTGCTACAGTAGTGACCTTCCGTTGAAAACAGAAGTGCCGCACCGTTGACTAAGAACATTTAGTGTTCATATGGTCGAATTTTGGTGGGGTTTCTACCTGGCCAACGTTCTCAGCCAGCTGAACAAAAGAAACGACAAGAAAAGTGGGGTGTCTCAGGTTTTGGTGCTAGGAGAGGACGTCGAACTCCCGGATAACGTCTACAGTCTGCTAAAGAAGAAGCCGAAGTTTAGCCTTGAACCAGTCGTCGCACCTCATGAGTAATTGGCGTATAATAGGCGTGTTGCAAATAGAACACCTCAGGATCAACACGTCCGGTGCCTGCTTGAGGGTGTTGATGCCTTGTCAAGGACTGTACTCAAGAAGGACTTCCGTCAGTGTCGGGCTCCGACAGCTCCTGTCGTGAAGAATTTTAGGGATGTAAGGAAGACAGAGCGGCGCTCGGGCACGGGCGCGAGATTAGCTGGCGTGACGAAGACAACAACAAAGGGAGAATAAGAACAGCCGGCCTAGCGTACGGGCGTTGTCTCTTGGTTCTCTCTTCTTTCGTTACAGTGGCGCAGTCGTCATAAACGGAGCCTTACGGCAGAAGCCACCTGTGCTACAAAGTCTTCGGTGTTGCGGACCAACCACTAAAGGAACGGCGTCCACGCTTATTAAGGCGAAAGCCTTTAATGTCTCATGCTCACATCCGTCCGGTGTCCGTCCGGCGTCCGTCCGGCGTCCGTCAGGCGTCCGTCCGTCCGTCCACAACCCCCTGCGCATGCGCCAACCCATTAAAAAAAATAAAAATAAAAAACCTCCGCTCTCTCCTTAGGCATCCCTCCCCGCGGAGCCACACCCTCACTGCGCATTGCCGTCCCCTCCCTCTCTCCCCTCCTACGCTCCCCCCTCTCTCCTCTAGGCATCCCTTCCCGCGGCGTCCACACCCCCCCTGCGCATGCGCGTCTTCCCCTCTCCTACGCTCCCCCCTCTCTCGCCTCGCGACACCGACGCAGGCAGCGTCTGCTAGCGAGTTTCTTGGTTGAAAAAACCGACTGCTCGCGCTGCACAACCGTTCACTGGCCACCCCGTATATATGGCACTGGATCTTGACCTGCAAGGTAGTGCCGGTGGGAGATTTCTCCTGTGCGTTGTCGAACGATAAAAAATTCGCAGCGTGCGCGTTAACTAAAAGCGGACTGCGGGTCTCTGTGTCCAGTCCGAGTCTTCTGTCTCTCATTGCCCATTAGCAGCGATTAGGATGTTCCAGTAGGAAACACCGGTCCATCACTGCGTGCTTTGCGTTCCCAGGTTTCTCTCCTGTGCAAAGCTGCGATGAGCGCCAGCGTCAACGCCGCCGCCAGTGTAAGCGTTAGCGCCCGCTGGTTCGCATCTACACATGGTTCCCTTTAGCGCGAGATGCTGTAATCTTTAAGGCGAAAGCCTTTAATGTCTCATGCTCACGGCCGTCCGGTGTCCGTTCGGTGTCCGTCCGTCCGGCGTCCGTCCGTCTGTCCGTCCGTCTGTCTGTCTGTCTGTTCGCCCGTCCGTCCATCCATCCGTCTGTCCGTCCGTCCATCCGTCCGTCCATCCGTCCATGTCCGTCCGTCCGTCCATCCGAGCTCTGGCACGGAGCCAGGTGGCCGCCGGGATGCGCAGACTGACGCCGGTCGCGTCGGACTTTATAGCGCTCGCGCTTTGCTTGCGTAGCGTCGCTGTGCCCAGAGTTTGCAATCATTCTGACCGACGCCGTCTCAATGGACCCAGGCGTTCACGAAATACACTTTCCAATTTACAAAGGGTCCGTCAATTTGAGAGCTGGAACGCGGATGGCGTTTTCACGATGCGCAAAACGCGAGAAAATACTAACGCATGCGAACGGAGGAAGATGAGTCTCGCGTCTCGCTGCGATTCGCGGTAAAAAAATTAAAAAAGAAAACACGCACCCATTCGGTTTGTGTGTTATCCCACTGAGAGTGTAAAAGAAAAAAAGACATGGCATAATCAGTTGAATGGCCACACGCTTTCGCCGAACACACTTTGGAATGTACAAAGTGTCCTTCAATTTTTTAGGCCATGGAATCCGCAAGCTTGCCGCAGCAGAAAGCCCCGTTCGGGGACGGCGTCCAGGCCTCCTCAGCACCCGCTTACCTGCCGCCGCTACAAGCCCCCCTCAGGGGAAGGCGTCCAAGCCTCGTCGGCGGCTCGACGGTATTATACCGACGCTTCCATGATCCAGGACATCGCCGCCGCACTGATTGCTGCGACGACCACATACTCTACGGCCACCGCCTTGTGCTCCCTGGGAGGCTCATCCGACGATGTAGCGCATTTCATTCGCGTCCCGACGCGCCTGGCGCAACAACTGGGCAGCTTGACGTCTGCTAACTGCGAATCATTTACCACCTCCGTGAGCGCCAGGGCCTCCGTATTTTCCGCGGACTCCGCCTCTGGCTCCTCGGGCTCCTCGCTCGGCCAACCCATGGACGTCATGCGGGCGGCATCTTTACTTGCCCTGGGGCTAAACCATTTCGCTGCGTGAACTTCGGGATCCTCGCAGACCACATTACCCCCCAGCGGCTGCATGGGAGCTACCGCACTTTCGAGGTTTCCAGGACGATGTCTTCCTGTGGATTGATACCGTCAACTCGCTCGGAAACTACCATGTCTGGATGGACCAGCAGAAATGGTGGGTGGCCATCGACCACCTTCGCGATGCCGCCAAGGCATGGCACGCCTACGAAGGCGTCAGACAATAATCTTGGCCAGAATGGTGTGCCAGGTTAACGTACGTATTTCACCCGCTTTTCCATACCTCCGACCGTATCCCAGTCGACCCAGGCTGTACTGCGGATGGGAGCTGTGCGACTGAACACGGAAGCGTTTTCCAACGCATTCACGCGCACACGCGGAGAAGTAGCAGACGAAAGTGGGCGCGCGCCGCGAATACGATCCTATGCGCATGCGCCGCACTTACAAATCTCGCCGCCAGTTAGCGCCACGCGGCCTGCCGGCCACTAGCTCGCGTGTTCCCTCTAACAGTGGATCATACTGTAGATATCCCTGATATGGAGGCTAGAGGGGGAGGTGTCAGCAACGGCCTGGCTGCGCCGTGTGATTCGGTGCCGCGCTCTTTCATGAAAGCGACAGGTGGCGCGCTCGTCGTCTCCGGGAGCCTAGGGAGAGCGTTGCCGTAGCAACCGGTGCTTCGTGGGAAATCTAAATTTCCTTGTCAGAGAACGCGGTTATGGCACGCTGTCTACTAAAGCCAGAAACGCATCACGCGTTTCTCGGAACCGATAGACATGTGTCGCTTTTCGACTGATAAACGTGCGTTGCATTGTTCGGGCGCGAGAAACGCATGTCGCGTTTTCGAAAGGCACCATATACCTTATGCAGCGAACGCCGGTGTTATACCGCTGTGGCTGCCAATCTCGTTGGTATGGGCACACTGCGCTTCTAACTCTCCGCTGACGGGAACGCCTCTAGCGGCGGCGCGCGCGTCCGTGGGGTGATAGAAGCTTTGGAACGCCGCGGCCGGTGGCAGCATTCGTGCCAGCTCCTCCGTGTTTTCCCGCAATTTTGCAAAATGTTTCTTCATTGGCGGTCGTTCCATGACTCAGCGTCGCAGCAACAGTGTTTCTTGTGTTGTGGGCTGTTAAAATACCTACAGCAATTCACCTGGAACAAATTTTTACCGCTTGCCGAAGGCTCACTGGGAAGATGGAAAGACGCCAACGTTGGATACAACTTGTTCGGCGTGACAAGTAAGAACATTTATCATTATATTCGGTGCAGGGTGTTACGTTTATTCCATGGAAGAGGCGCCCATGGAATGAAATAGTGACTCAGACCCGCCTTAATTGCGATACACCCATTAATCACGGTCTCCAAATTGCGATGTACTTGTTTTCACGCTGAATCGGTATCGCGAAGGGATTGTTTAATTCTCTTTCTCATTTCATGCGCAGCGTTGATGGAACAATCTGGGATGGATGAATGAACTTTAATGGGTCCTTCGGAACGCGCTTTAGCACGTTGCGGGCCGCTCCCACGTCGGAACAGAAAGACCAAGTCTCTCCGCTGCGTCGCGAGCCCGTTGGACTGCCCATAACTGTTGTTCGAGTCCGGAGCTGGTTATAGCAGCCTCCCATTTGGACGGCGTGATGACTTCACCGCAGCGTAACGCGGGGCACCGCCAGAGCATATGTTCTAAGTTAGCTATATCCGCGCATAAGCAGCATGTATTAGTTGGCTGTATTTCTGGATATATCTTGTGCAATAGCGCGGGGTTAGGGTACGCCCCGACCTGAAGTAGCCTGAGTGTCAGAGCCTGAGGTCTGCTTAATTTTCTGTGTGGTGGAGGGTATTGTCTCCGCGCCAGGTAAAAATGTTTTGTGAGTTCGTTATACGAGGTGGGAGGGTCCCGATTCTCCAAAACGTCAGCGCCGTGCCCCCCCCGATAGCTAAGCGGTTTACTAGTCCTCGCGCAGCTATGTGGGCTGACTCGTTGAGATTGGGCGGGGCTCCCTCAATCTGTCCCATGTGCGCTGGGGACCAAACGAGTGTGTGTGGCTCAATCTCCTTGTCCCGAAGGATCCGCAAAGCCGGTTCCGAGATGGTGCCCTTGGCAAATGCTCTGACCGCCGATCTCGAATCGCTGTAAATTGTGGACCTCCTGTTGTCCAGCAAGGCCAACGCAATCGCCACTTGCTCCGCTATTTCAGCCTCCGTCGTCCGGACCGTTGTCGAGTTTGTGATACTGCCCTCGTGGTTGATGCTCACTGCCGCATACGCCTTCCCCTCGTGATACTAGGCCGCATCGACGAAGCAGCTGTCCCATGCGTGTTCGTGAGCCCTTTCTGGTAGAGCCTTTGCCCTGGCCCGTCTCCTACCCACGTTATGCTCGGGATGGACATTTCGAGGGATGGGGACAACGGTGATTTGTTCTCGCTGTTGACGAGGAATGCTGCAGAAGCGAGACTCGATTTCCATCGGTGGAATCCCTAACTCCCGCAGGATGTTCCTACCGGAACGCGTGGTGGACAGCCTGGCGAATTCCGCCCTCTCCTGTGCCTCCGCAATTTCTTCCAGCGTGTTGTGCATGCCGAGACGAAACAGCCTGTCCGAGCTTGTGTACATGGGGAGCCCGAGAGCTCTCTTGACAATCTGGGAGTCCACAGAAAATAGCAGAAGTTTCCGTAGGCATTTCGTGGGCATTGCTAAGGCCAGTGATCAGGAGCAACCAGCCTGCCACCCAACGATTTTTTCCATCCCCTTACAGAAAGGCTGGAACAGCTCACTCAGTGGGACGCTACGAAAGGTGCGGTAACATTTATGCGTGTTTTCCACGTTGTTTTCGCTTGACAGCGATGAATATTCATTTCGTTCTAGACGTATTCGATTCACAGTTTCTGTTTTTAAGACTGGTGTACCTGTGTTGCGCTTTTTATGCTGGTATATCATTTTTGTTAACATTAAATAACCAAAATAAACGTCGTGCTAAAATCAGTTTTCTACATCTCGACAGTACTTTCGTTTTATTGTGGTTGTGACTGCATCTCACATGACTCTCATGTGACTCTCGCATGACTTGTCTCGATTCGCTTTCAAATCTCTACAGGTACATGTCCACTGCCACAACGTGCTTGCGCTTGCCGGCTATGCCTGCTCTGCAGACGCAGGTCGCGTCAATGGCGCATCTGTTTCGAGAGAGCTTCAAAACAAGAAAACGGAATGAAATAAAACGAGATCATTGAATAAAATCGCTTGCTTACTATAAACTTTATGATATTCGATGGAGCGTTGATGCGTGTTTGGAATACACACCGACCTGTCACCGCGCTTCCATCCGCAAAGACAAGTTGTTTAACATTATGTACACGACCTTCCTGGTCAGAATCTTTCCTTAATCAGTGTTTGCTTCTCCGAAACATTTATTCAAACCTTCCACGGTCACAAAATCAGCCAGCAGTTGCAGAGGAACGCAAGTAGACGACATCATGCTTGCGGAAGCAGCCACGCGTGCGGTCTGGGAGGGAACGCTATCACCCCAGGGACGCGGAAACGGCCGCGTTGGCGCTGAACGCCGCTGCGTTGAAGGCGCCGCCTGTGCAAGCGCAGTGTGCTCATATATAAACATTTTCTGTCGTGAAGTTAATTGATGTTGAGTCCGTTGCTGTCACCGGACCCGCGGTCGCACGCCTTGTGTAATGCGGTCGACCTAGCCCCGCAAGAAAGCCGAGAAGTGTCCACTACATCATAGCAACATCGCACTGACGGCGCACCTGCGAGTTTGTTGTTTTCTTGTGCTGACGCTACGTGATGGCAAAACAACAGAGACAGCAGAGACATTGTTGTGCACCTCGGCGCACTACGGGATACCCTTCCGCCAGAAAAAAAAAGATAAAAAGGTCCCTCTCTGCGCAGTTCCCGCGGATGATGAACGTCGCGAGGCTTGGGAACGTTCCATTCCACGAGCTGATAAGCCGAAGTGCACTGTTTTTCAAGCGTTGCACTCCACACAAAGCTACAGCAGTAGTAGTAGTAGTAGTAGTAGAAAAACTTTATGTACAGAAACCAGACAGGCTAGAACCCCAGTGCCCCGAAGGGATTATAAGGGTAAAAATAGTAGTCTGTCCGGCAGGGTGGTGGCCATATTCCAAGGCCCCACTGGCACGAGCCATCCGTTCAGCTCTTCGGATCAGTCGTAGCTGATCTTCTAGGTCCGGGCTAGACAGCAGCGCCTCCCATTCGTCCCATGTGCCATTCGTGTCGTGATCTTCTCCGTGCTCTGCACACTCCCATGTGATATGAAAAAGTGTTGGTGTAGCTCCACACCACGGACATATGTCTCTATACGCCGTGGGGTAGATCAGGTGGAGAGTATGCAGATTTATGTAAGTGTTCGTCTGTAGCCTTCGTAGCACGGTCGCCTCCGCAGCGCTGAGTCTACCATGTGGAGGTGGATAGATCTGTCTATTTTCCCTAAAGTATTTAAGGATCGTTGCGTAGCAGGGGTATAGGGGAATAGCGTCCTCAACTGCAGAGTCTGGGGTGGCTTGGTGGTTGGTAAAGCCTCGAGCCGCCGCATCCGCATGCTGGTTCCGAGTCACACCCTCGTGCCCCGGTGCCCATATCCCAGTATGGACGTATTTCACTGTGGGGTCCCATCCAGTCCCAACCAATATCCGGAGTGCATGTGCCCCGATTTTGCCTTTTAGGTAGTTTCTGCAAGCTTTTTGAGAGTCTGTTACGATTGTTAATGGTGCATTTCGAGTCCATCCGTCTTTTATTGCGAGGGCTACGGCGACCTCTTCTGCTTCTGTTGTCGAGGCTTGATCAATGGAAGCGGAGGCTGTAACTTTCTCTTTACGGTCTGTGACTACAGACACAGCCTTCCTCGCATCGGTGTGATAAGGCGCAGCGTCAGTGAACCTCGCCGTGTTCATATATTTCGTCATTTTGTCAATGTATTCCGCCCTGGCCTTTCATCTCCCAGCATGCAGAGTAGGATCCATGTTCTTTGGTATTGGCAATACGGTGCACCATTCTCTAAGTTCGTTTGGTACCTCTTTTGATTCTTGGTGCCTTTCTATCAATGTATCACGCCCTAGTTTTGTTAGTACTGATCTGCCAGTTGGAGTCTGGATAAGGCGATTTTCTCGAGCTAGTAAGTGCGCCTCGGATAATCCTTCAATGGTGTTGTGAAGCCCTAGGGCCAGTAACTTGCCCTTTGAAGTATTCCGTGGTAATCTCAGGGCTGTCTTGTAGGCCATTCTTATTATTTAGTTTGCTTTTTCTTTCTCTTCCATGTTCATATTATGATACGGAAGTGAGTATGTAAGGCGACTGATAACGAGACTTTTGACAAGTCGGAGGGTGTCTTGTTCTCTCATGCCCTTACGGTTGTATGTTATACGCGATATCATGCGTGAGATCTGCTGTACCGCTGTTTTGAGTTTCTTGAGTGTGTGCAGACATCTCTGATTAGCTTGCAGCCACATATCTAGTATTCTAACGGTATCTTTTTCCGGAATGATATTTCCCTCTAGCCTGACTTCCAGTCTTAGACTCAGGTCCGTCATTTGTGCTTTTCTCGTTGTGAAGCGAATAAGTTCCGACTTTTCGGCTGAGAATTGCAGTCCCCGTATCCTTGTGTACTCTTTTATGGTGCTAGCTGCCCGTTGCAATCTATCTTGTTTCTCCGCTAGGCTGCCTGTAGTTGTCCACACTGTGATGTCGTCTGCATATATCGCATGCTGTAGACCGGCAATATCTTTGAGTTTTCTTGTAAGGCCTATCATGGTGACATTGAACAGTGTGGGTGAAATGACCGCCCCTTGTGGTGTTCCTTTGTTTGGAGGTCGAGTGATGTCGGATTCGTACTCGCCTAGCTTGATTATTGCAGTGCTGTGACTAAGGAAACTTTTGACGTATTCGAATATTCGCTTCCACAGTTGGCTTCCTCCAGACCTTCAAGTATTGCTTTGTGACTGATGTTATCGAAGGCTCCCTTTATGTCAACGGCCATAATGACGCTTTCCCCAACCTTAGAGATGTCCATTAGTACTTCTTTTAAAAGTAGCAGGATATCTTGTGTTGAAAGGCGCGGACGAAAGCCAAACATGGTGTTTGGCATGAGCTGGTTGTTCTCGAGATGATTTAGGAGCCTGGTGTTGACCAGTCTTTCAAAAATTTTTCCTAAGCAGGATGTGACCGAGATATGTCTGATGTTCTCGATGCCAAGCTTTTTTCCTGGTTTAGGCACCATGACCACAATCGCATGTTTCCATTGTCGTGGAACAATTCCTGCAAGCCAATGTTTGTTTATGTATTTGGTGAGAGCTTCAATGGCTCCGTCATTCAAGTTCCTGATCATACTATTGGTGATTTTATCTGGACCTGCCGCCATGTTCTTTTTGGTACTAAATATTGCTGCTCTGATTTCTGTGTCCGTAAATGCTCGTCTAGATCTGGTTGCGCTGATCCTTTATACTTTCCTTGGTATGAAGGTGTCGTACAGCTTATCCGAAAGCATTTGTCATGCATGGCTTGAATGAGATCCTCTTTTGTACCAGGGCATGAATTTAGTAATCTTTCGATGGCTTTACTGTTCTCACTTTTCGTCTTCGTTGGGTCTATCATGGCTTTCAAAATGTTCCATGTTTTGGCCGTACTCAGTGTGCCGTTTAGTGAATCACAGAAATTGGCCCAATTGGTTGCAGCTAGTTGATTGGCGTATTCCTCGGTGCGCTGGGTGATGTCTCTGATTTTGTCCTTTAATTTACTGTTAGGTTTCTGCCTTTTCCATCTTTTCGTAAGGCTTGTCCTTGCTTCCCAGAGATGTAGCAGGTGTGAGTCAACCTCAGGAGCGTTGCTTGTTCGCGTTATTTCCTTAGTGTAGCTTTCTTTTTGGCGTCTTATTTCGTCGCACCATTCACTTAAGTTTGATATGTCTGAGGCAGTTAACCTTTCTTTCCGCGATTCTTTGAACGCATGCCAGCTGGTTATTAAAGGACAACCACCCAATTGTAGCACGAAGCCACAAGGAAATCCGTACGGATTTCCCAGAAAGAAAAGCTTCTTAGTTGCTGAAAAATTCATCCTGGTCCGGGTTTCGAACCCGGGACCAACGCCTATCTGGGGCGGTCGCTCTACCAATTGAGCTAACCAGAAAGCTAGCAATTGGCAGCGCGAGGGCGAATCCATCGACAATTCGAAGCACATGGACAGAAGTAATGCAAATGAGTTCTGCGGAATCCCGCAAGGTGGCGGAAGGGTTAATAAAGGGAAAATAGACAACCACCCAATTGTAGCACGAAGCCACAAGGAAATCCGTACGGATTTCTCAGAAAGAAAAGCTTCTTAGTTGCCGAAAAATTCGTCCTGGTCCGGGGTTCGAACCCGGGACCAACGCCTATCCGGGGCGGTCGCTCTACCACTTGAGCTAACCAGGAAGCTAGCAATTGGCAGCGCGAGGGCGAATCCATCGACAACTCGAATCACATGGACAGAAGTAATGCAAATGAGTTCTGCGGAATCCCGCAAGGTGGCGGAAGGGTTAATAAAGGGAAAATAGACAACAACCCATTGCACCCATTGCGTTACTGGATCAGCCGTATGCTCTTAAACAAGCATTTCGTTGAGTTTCGTGAGATCGGATCTAAAAGAGTTAGCTGCCAGCCTTCACTTCGATTAACATTAGAATTTGTTGGTATCGCATTCACTGCTTCACCCTCGCGGTGAAACTGTGACTTTTTCCTTCTTGCTGTGATCTTGCCAATGCTGGGCGGCGACAAGGTCATTGCCACGGCTGCCTGCTTTGGAGCTGGAGCGGTCCCGGGAGTTGGATCGGGACCTTGATCTGGAGTGGGAAGTGGATCGGGATCCACAGCATGATCCCGCGTCGGACCCCTCCGTTAGATCCATGTCCTTTCCTTTGCTACTGAACCATCGGCGCTTAAAGATTCCTTGGGATCGTTGTCTGTTTTGGGACCTAGACTGCTGTTGCTGTTGTTTGCTCCGTTGGGGGGACCCGCTTGAGCCTCTTGGTGCATTCTTTTGCCGCCGTTGGATGAGCCCCGCCGCATAGTGCGCACTCGGGAACACACTCGTGGTCTCTTGGTGGGTCTTTAAGTCGACAGTCACTGCACACATTCAGCGTGGGTGTTCGACAGACCTCTGTCCTGTGTCCCTGGCTTTTACACAGTTTGCAGTATTGTCTTGTAGGTCGGTATGGTAGACATGGCATCTCACCACCGTAGTAATACACAAAACGCGGCACAATGGGTCCATCGAAGGTTATCATTGCCGTCTCAGATTTTCCTAGCATGCGTGCCTGGACGATTGTGACACCCTGTGTGCATACTCTCAAATTATTGAGAAGTTCTTCTTCCGGTGTTTCACGTTCTAGTCCGTGTACAACTCCCTTGAGGGAGTTGTACACGGACTAGAACGGACTAGACTTGTAGTGTTGTTGAGATTGAGCGCCTGGATTTTCAGAATTTTCTCGGCCACTTGTTCGTGCGGAGTACTTACGATGATAATGGTGGATCCATTCCGAAGACGCAGCAGGAATTTGTCACCTCTGCATGTTTCAGCGTTTCCACGTGCACGTTCAATCGCTCGTGCCACTTCATATGTTTTTAAGTCTCTCACCGCGAGCCCTGGTTTAGGTCGTATAATAATTTTCATGTCATTCTTGGGTAGAGGCGTCGCACATGAGCGTCGGCGGCCACGCATGGCACCCAACGCGTCGCGTCTGCTCCCGTGCGCCAACCCAGGCGTTCCGTAACTGCCACTGGCGTTCTTCTCGCTGTCTCTGCGGGTTTCGCCGCGTACCGACGCTATGTCATTAATTTTTCTTTTAGATGTGAAGCATCTTATGGCGAAGCTTAATCCGGTGGTGGTGTGCGGCGTGACCTCCCTTACTGCGCATGCGCAAAACCTTTCAAAAAAAAATAAAAATAAAAAACCTCCTCTCCCCCCTCTCTCTCCTCTAGGCATCCCTCCCCGCGGCATCCACACCCTCACTGCGCATGCGCCGCCCCTCCTCTCTCCCCTCCTATGCTCCCCCCCCTCTCTCCTCTAGGCATCCCTGCCCACGCTCCCACTGCGCATGCGCGTCCCCCCCTCTCTCACCTCTCCTACGCTCCCCCCCTCTCTCCTCTAGGCATCCCTGCCCACAGCGTCCACACCCCACTGCGCATGCGCGTCCCCCCCCCTCTCTCTCCCTCTCCTACGCTCCCCCCCCTCTCTCGCCACACGACGCAGACGCAGGCAGCGTCTGCTAGCGAGTTTCTTGGTTGAAAAAACCGACTGCTCGCGCTGCACAACCGTTCACTGTCCATCCCGTATATATGGCAATGGATCTTGACCTCCAATGTGGTGCCGGTGGGAGATTTCTCCTGTGCGTTGTTGAACAATAAAAATTCGCAGCGTGCGCGTTAACTAAAAGCGCACTGCGGGTCTCTGTGTCCAGTCGGAGTCTTCTGTCTCTCATTGCCCATTAGCAGCGATTGGCATGTTCCAGCAGGAAACACCGGTCCATCACTGCGTGCTTTGCGCCTCCTCAGTTTTCTCTCCTGCGCAACGCTGCGATAGCGCCAGCGTCAACGCCACCGCCAGTGTAAGCGTTAGCGCCCGCTGCTTCACATCTACACATGGTTCCCTTTAGCGGGAGATGGTGTAATTTTTACTGTGCCTAGTGATCGCGCTTGTTCAAAATCACTGACCTGCCTGGAATCTTCCATGGTACGCGCTTGCCTCTTTAGTCGTTTGCGTTCCCGTAACGATAGAGCAAGCTGCCCCTGACCGTTTTTCGCTTCATCGTCGTCTCTCTTTGATGCTTCACAGTGCTCGCTCTCGTCGCCGCTGGCTGACTCCACTTGTATCGCCTCGCCAGACGATGGGGAATCATCGGCGAGATCTCCTGTAGAACCCAGTTTCGTTTTCGAATCTTGATCGTCCGTGTCCATGGTTTCCTTTGTCGTTTCCTGGTCGCCATCCGGTGGGTTACTGGCTGCTGCATCGCCGTGACCAGGACAGTTGCTGGTAGTCGATGCACTGCTCCCCGGTCCGCTGTTAGTCCTAGCCTGGCGGCCCGACATGCCTGGTCCTTAGTCGCTTCAGAATGGAAGAAATCCGTGTCGTTGACCCGGCAGCTCGCTGTCGCAGCGATCCCGGCATACTTCCAGACGCACTCTACACGTGTGGGGAAGAACCCACGAAGTTGAACGCAAAAAACAGGCGAAATTTTGAGGAGCCGAGACGAATGCGTCCGATCCTCTCGACGCCACCTAGCGTTTCTCTCTACAGCAGTAAAAAACAATTACGAAAGCTCTTGTGCGGCCCGCATCATTGATGTTTGCATAATCTCAAAAGTTATTCATTCTATGGTTAGTGTGCGCCCTAAGAAGTTGTGGAAGCAGAAGGGGGCTCGCGTCCGTACGAAATATCCCGAGCGGACCTCAGCCAGCGCGCGGATGGCATCTCGGAGCCGAAAGACGTGCCGATCCGGTGGCGCTGCTGTCGGCTGAGAGAGCCGTCGGTGCATCGTCTCGATAGAATGGTGCGTCTCCGGCGCACCGTTTCTGACACCTCTCCCTCTAGCCACCATACCCCTGATTATCTCGCATTATGTGCCTTATTTTTCGCTATTCAAATAGCTGCTGCACATGTGTCTGCTGTGAAAATACTTTATTCAGGGAGAATATGTCGGATTACAAAAAAAATGTAGTAACCTAAAATGGCGTAAGTTATTATGACTCATTTATGTGTGTGAAATCCAGAAAAAAAAGATATTTCGATTGTAATCCATTCTAGGAATCGAATTTATGCGTGCATTTCAAGTGCTTGGGTAATCTTTGCAATTCGGTTATAACACTGTTACTGGAAACTGCGCTACAGCTATGCTGGAGTTCTTGACACGTGTCGAGAGATTGGAACATGCCTTGTTCGCATTCATGCATAGAACTTTATGGAAATGATTTGGTCGGTCCTTGTAAATTACTAAAACTTATTTCGCCTCTCATGTACAGTGAACTCTCACATGTACGAATGTCCGTTTAACAAATATTTCAGAAAAAAAGAACTTTTGGAAAATCCGCGGCGGCATTCCTAAGCAGTGTATGCAAAAAAAAAAAAACATGCCTAATACACCTGTCATAGGAAGGGAATAGGAATGAATGCTATAGAAACCATTTGTAACTTCCCGCGAAGAACGGCGAGCAACTCGAAACTTGCAGCTCACTCCTCAAGCAGAAAGGTCACACGAAAAAAAAAACATACGCAGGACGGGCGCGAACAAATGTCACAGCTCGATACTTAAAGCATGCTGCTCAAACAGTAAGAAGGACGGACGAAACGAGCACGCAAGTATGCACAGGACAAGCGCGAACTGACAATAACATCTGGGGTTTAACGTCCCAAAACCACAGTATGATCACGAGAGATGCCAATTGTGGATGGCTCCGGAAATTTCGACCACCTGGTCTTCTTTAACCTCCACCTAAATCTAAGTACACGAGGGAACGCGAACTTCCACAGTCTGAGCAGTGAGTTTCTTTCACAAACGCGGCCGCTGCAGCGAGCGGCCTTCATGCTCTCTGCAACTTGAACCCCAGCACAATACGTACAAACCACTTCGATTACGAGGAGACACTCGGTAGATTTTACGGCTGACGGTTGCCCGTCCGCCATGTATTCTCTTCGACGACTGCACGCCGATCGGGGCCCCGTCCGCGAACTTCTGTAACCATCTCCCAATCTTTACTTTTCTCTCTATCATTTTAATCCCTCCTTATCCCTTCCCTTGTGAACCACTCCTGAGGTGTCCCACTTTGCTGGAGACAGTTGCGGGGTTCACTTTTCTCTTCATTTCCGCTTTTTAAAATCACTACTCCCCCCCCCCCCCCCTCCTCGCCATCACGAGATAAGCGCGTGCGCATCGCAACGCGCAGAGATACGACCGCTAAAGCGCACCCGCGCGTCTTTCGTGACATCTCGCAAGTCAAAACAAAAAACACGCCGAAGTCGCCCACCTCTGGGTACCACCGACAGTAAATGGTGTATATAAATAGCTCGCCGTTAGTAGTCTGAGGATTGTACTGTACGCAACCGAGCCCTTTCGCGCCGCGCGTTTTTCCTTTGCCATCTATTAGTGTATATTTCGCAACGTCATATACGTGACGGAAATACGTCAGTGAAGCCGCAGTGCACCCCGGCATAAGACACTTTCGTGTTAAAATCTTTCAGTTGAACGAACTTCTGGCTGGTTAACAATTCACTTGAGCGGACTTTATCCGCGAACCTATACTGTTTCACCACTACCGTTCAGCACTGCCAAAGCTACGGGGTGTAAACAAGCCACACGTTTGCGCAGGAAAACATAGATCCAGATATAATTGCCTTGCAATTGGCAAGGTTGAGACATTTGCCCTTGTTTAGCATCTGCTTCTACACATCAATAAGTAATTTGTTTATTCTTCATCGCATTTACGTCGTATTTCTTTAATTGTTGTATTGGTAACCGTCGGTAACTGTGGTTAAAAATCAACATGGCAGCCCCCCATGCAGACGCGACCACCCGCTTCGATCCGAACTTGCCCTGGACACTCGCCCAGAGCGCTCACAGCAACAAATGAATAGTGTAATGAGCTATCGCTTTGCGTCATCTCACGATTAGGACAACTCATCAGGTATGCTCTGTCGATATTGGCTAGATAAGCTGTTGCTTTAACCACGCCTGCTAAGCCTAACGCGACGAGAATTTGAAAGCGGTTCATGGAAATAGCGCAATGTAGTCACGAATACATTGCTGCCGAAGCTCCAAGACATAACTCTAAAGCAAATACAAACGTTTGTTTGGAACTTACGGGCCACAGAGCGCACGACGACGACGTGATCAACTCGAGGCGGAGAGCAGCAGCCTCGATGAGTGCAGCCATGTTCTGTTTTTTTCGGCGCTGCCGTCTGCTCGCTGAACGTGTGCGCGCAGACGCCAGGGGGATGCTAGCAGACGACGCGGCGCGGATGAATACATGTGGAGGGGCTAATCGCCCTTCCTATTGGCTAAGGGACCCTGTAGCCTCCACAGTGCTGAAGGGAACTTCTGAAACAGAGTATAGGCTCATTTTTTTATATCAATTAATAAAGTTTTGCGCTCTGCAGGACTAGCATAGCCGCGGCGTCCTGCCTTCATATTGCGCATTCATCGGCGGCGCTGCAACATCGCTTGTATATGCAACACCACCGAGGCAAAGCCACGTGCGATTCAGTACCTGCGCAGAGCTATCAGATTTGGATATTGTTTCCAGTGTTCGTCCGAAATCGAAAGAAGAGTGCGACAAAGAATTTGTAATGGCTGAGGCAGATGCAAATCCTGTATCTGTACCGACGCTGTAGGATATTAGAAAGTTCCGAGAAGTGGTGTCCCGGCAACAAGCTGTGCCAGAGGCACTGCACAAAAACTAGTCTCTGGACAGCTTGGTCTCTTCTTGCTCTTTAAGGATGCCAGTCGATATAAAAATTACCGAATAATTTTCAAAATAAATTGCATTTCACATGTTTGACTTGATTTCTGCTGAGCCCCATGCAGTCCGTATTCTACTAAATATTCAATTTAGTGAACTTTTAGTTAAGTGGGTCCCTTGAAGTTCACTCATTTGAGAGTTCGCTGTCTTGCGTGGCAGAAAAAAGTCGCAGTTTCACTGAAAAAGCCGAAACAATGAATATCACCGCAACAAATTTTAATGTTATACTGAGTAAGGCTTGCAGCTAAGTCTTTTCTTTCCTGCCTTGCGTAACTCTACAAAACACTGGTGCAAGAAAATATGGCGCTCCAGGGAGAGAGCGTTTTTGTGTAGTCTATTCGCGTTGAGAGCACAGCACGTAGAAGGGTATACGAGCCGTTGCAATATGCCTGCTGAGATAGCGCGTGGCAGCGATCGTGACCACGCCCTTATAATCATAGTTCAATGTTACTGCTCAAGCGACGGAGCCTCCCCCTTCCTCAGCGTCCCTTCGCGCTCCTACAAGGAAGGCGGGGCGTTTCCTCTCTACTGGAGCAGCGACCGATGGCAGGCCTCGCAGGCAGGATGACATTATCCCCTTCAGTCAAGTCATACACAATTTTGTACGCGAACTTCGGAGGCGCGTCACACGGCGCCTGTTTCTTCAAATGGTCTGAAACTCAGTGTGCACATTCCTGCATGCTTCCGGAGTGCACAACTAGCGAATATTTAACTTCATAGTGCTGCGTATTGCTGCAGAGGATCACTTTGCTGGAGACACTGCCATGTTCGACGATCGTTCAACGTGCCGCGTTCCAGGAGCAACGTCTCTAGAATGAATACAACCAAAAAAACAAACTGTGCATGCATTTCGGGCCTAATAGTTGATTCTTTATAGGCAAGTATTGAAGCTTACTGATTGCAGAATAATTAAATAATTAGCTACACGCTAAGTCACTTTAACCACTGAAACTCAGAAAACAACACATTTCTTCATTTTCTTTCTTGGAATGTAATTCTGAGTGCCTTCGAATTATGCCATGCGAATTTGATGCATTTGCAGATGCGCATCTTAATTCGTGACTGAGGGGTTATCGCATGCGCCATCTGTGCGACTGTGATGGGCCGGTTCGATCTCTACTTCAGCCGCTATCGCAACACGCGCTCGTGTGCTATATTAACCACATGCAGAATATATACGATGAATGGCGGAATGATATCAATTTTAACTTTATACGGAACATGACGGCGATGACAAAAAGCCGTCAAGAGTGTCCGCATAAATGTTATAGCAATAATAACATGGGGTTTTTCCAGTTTGAAATTACCTATAAAAATTCTATGTGACACTGGCGTGTGACTATTTTTCATGAAAATGCCGCTATTCAATTTTTAACAGCGAATTTGTTAAAGTTTAAGGTAAAACGTCCGTCCTACCACAAAAATCCCCCGCGCCGTTGCCTAGCAACTACCAAGCCACAGCTACGCACTATCTGGGTTTAGCCTCACCTAGCTGCGCATACGCCGAGGCCCATCCACCGCCAAGCCACGCCCACCTACTTAGACAGTCCTCACATCCGCCACGGCGAGCTTCACCACAGCTAGTGAGACGTCAACACAGCCGCGGATGGCCTCGCGCCGTAGCTAGTGTGACGTAGCACAACAGCGTATGGCCTATGCAAAGCCGTGCCTTAGCTAGAAGAGCCAATGCATAGCCGTACCATACGTATAGCCGTGTCACAGCAGGTTCGACGTCACCACTGTCGTTTAGCAACCGCGTATACGTGATATCTTCTGTAAGTTCAGGTGGGCTCGCCGTGTTTCAGCAGTCTGTAACCTAGCTCTACCGAAGAAGGTGCTCACGGCCGAAGACCGCGGGTCTCGGCGTGCTGCGCATGGAGAGGGTGTAAACGTCAACGGCGATTTAATCGCACCTACGTGGCCCATGAAACGCCTACGAAGCGGCAACGACGAGCGGACGGGGACTATATGCCCGGCGTGGCGCGAGCCGAGTGCGATCGAAGAAAGGGCCGCTCTTCTAGCGGGGGTGCCACATACAGGTTAGCACGTGAGTTTCTGGCGCTGGAGTTTGGACCTAGAATCAGCCAAGAAGGCCGCGTAAAGTCCTTAAGACGGACCAGCTTAAGGACTTAAGCACCAGCTTAAGCTTTCTGCTGGAACAAGGCAACCTTTCTGTGGTCGATATCGTGAGAGCAAACCCCGATGACTGAACCTCCGTTTTTGCATCCGGTACCACGCTGTCACAAGGGGAAGATTGAGGGGGCGTATATAGGTTGCCCATTGCGCAAGCAGAACATCAATGCGAAAGCGAACCTGTTGAAGTTGCATACAACACGACTGTTTAACTGTACAAGTGAGGTCACATTGTTTTATTCAGTGGTCGCCATATATCATAAGCCTCGTCAAGGCTTCTAGGCCACCACGCGAAAAGGCTGCCAAAGAAAATCAATTGGGGAAATATCATGACTTGCCATGCAAATCGCTGCTCTTCAATTTCGTGAAGAATAGGCTTTTGACTTACGTTCACATCGGCAGCAGTGGTTGCGGCTTAAGTGTTGCCCCTAACAATCCTCTGTTTATGTGTGCAGATTAGTGCCTCAAATTTCCTATATAGCTCATAAGTTTCTGTCGTCACCACTGCTGCCATTTTTCGCCTTGTGTGTTTTGATCTGCTTCATTCTACAAGAATGCAAACAGTTCCGAGTTGGCAAAGTAATTTGACCTTCGTTATGAAGTGGCAAAAATGCCTTAAATCTCAGTGTGGTTCTTGAATTGTACGAGTGTATACAATAAAGTTATGAGAGCCTTTGCCAAGAAAACAAGTTTGAGAGTAACAAGAGCCTTACAAAACGAGTAGCTGATCCATCAGCAGTACTTGCACCAAAATGATGTAGGAACAAATTTAATCCCGAAAACTGGAGGTGAAAGCTGTTTGGCAACCGTGCAGACTTTATGTGGCAACATTATGCGCTGTCGCTGCTACGGACATTGACATTGTTCAACACGTACCTTCCCAACAAAGAAGAAACATTATACCGCTCTTCTGCTTGAAACTGAAAAAAAAACACAGCTGACATTGCTTTCAAAACTCGCAAGGCAAGGCTCGCAACAGCTGAAATAAGGTTGTAGCACTTCAGAATGCGGCGCGCGTCAAGCAAGAAGAAGGTGGCAGTCTGCCGCGCAGCGGCTGCAGTGCGATAATAAAAAAAAACAGTTCGTAAACTGAACGCTGTGAAGGCTGGATCTTTCTCGTGTTAGCTCCGACAGTTAATGGTGAACCGTTGAAGAACACGCAGCCCCAACCATCTCGCATGGATCCCGCCGGCTCGTCCATCATCCCTACCGGTCCTGACGCCCAAGAAGACGCCAGACCTAGCGGCGCTGCGGTGGCTGCGTTCCAACATGTCAACAGCACCAGCACATGGTTTCTGTAGGTCGAGGCGCACTTCCGTCTACGGCAAATCACCAGCCAACAGAACAGGTGCTGACATCTCGTGTTCTCCTTACCTCCGGACGTAGCCGAAGACTTAGCTGATATTTTAGCGTGGCCGCACCCGAGCAATCCCTACGAAACGTTGAAAGCAGCTATCATTTCCCGGTCCTCGTGGCTCCAGGAGATGTCGCAGTAGACACGTTTGCTGAAATGGCTGATCGAGAGGCGGACTACTCGAGGGCACATAGCCTCAACGCCGTTACCACATCTTCAACCGGCCACCGCTGCAGACCCCGCGCTCGCGAGCATCGAGAACCGTTTGGATGCCCTTGTCAGACGTCTCGATGATTTTGTACCTGTGCATCGCCGACCGTCATCCCGAGTTCCAGTTACATAGTCGCTCCTCGACGCCCCCACGCTCTCCAGGACTTCGGCCAACCGACGCGCCGCACTATGGCTCATCCTAGACCATGTGCTGGTAGCACCGCCGATTCCGTGCCTGTGCTCGCAAGTGCACTCGCCCGTGCTCCTGGTCGGGAAATGCGACGACCGGCCACTGACGGCAGCAAGTGGTACTGGTCGAAGGTCAGGCTGCCTTTTCTATGTTTCTGATAAGATCACTGACGTTTGCTTCCTAGTCGACACAGGAGCCCAAGTTAGCGTCATACCGGCCTCGTGTGCAGATCGCCGTCGCAACGAACAGACCTGCCCACTCCAAGCGTTCAATAATTGCGCCATTCGCACATACGGCTAACGTTCTATTCAGGAGCGTAGCCAGAAATTTTTTTCGGGGGGGGGGGGGGGGGGGGTTCAACCATACTTTATATATGTCCGTGCGTGCGTTTGTATGTGTGCGTGTATATATATGCAAGCAAAATTGAAAATTTTCGGGGGGTTTGAACCCCCCCCCCCTTGGTTACGCCACTGTTTCTCTTACACTTGACCTTGGACTACGCCGTACGTGCCGCTGGATTTTCGTCCTCGCTGAAATCTCGCAAGCTGTTCTTGGGGCTGACTTCCTCAGTTTTTACAACCTTGATCTGGACATGCTTGCTCATCGCCTCATCGATCTCAACACGTGCCTCTCCATCGACGGTATACTCCTCACTTCCTCGTCAACGGAACTTCGAGCTCTCCCACCCGCTTCGCCGTATGCAAAAATACTCGAAGACTTTCCCAACATCACGAAGCCGCACGCCAGAGAGTCAGCGGTGAAGCATTCCATCACTCACCACATTGTGACCAGTGGACCTCCCGTTTTTACACGGCCTCGTCCACTGTCTGGAGAACGCCTCGCGATCGTCCGCCGTGAGTTTGAGCACATGCTTGAACTTGGCATTGTGCGGCCTTCCTCAAGCAACTGGGCATCGCCAATTCACATGCCGTTGAAGAAAGATCCTGACGACTGGAGACCACGGAGGGATTGCGTCGATCTCAATGCCCGCACCTTACCAGACCACTATCCACTTCCTCACATAGAGGATTTCACATCGAATTTGGCTGCTTGCACGATCTTCTCTAAGATTGACTTAGTGAAGGCTTACCCTCAGATTCCTTTAGAACCTGCCGACATTCCGAAGACGGCCAATCACCACCCCATTCGGTATGTTTGAATACTTATGGATGCATTTAGGATTGCGCAACTCGGCACAGACATTTCAGCGCACTATCAACGAGGTCACGCGGGGTCTCGATTTCGAGTTTGCCTGCCTTGATGACCTCATTGTCGCAAGCTCATCCGGCCCTGAGCATGCGACTTTTCCCAATAAGTGTCTCTTCGGCGTCCCTACAATCGAGTTCTTAGGCGACCTTGTCACTCCACAGGGTATCCAACCACTCGCCAGCAAAGTGAAGGCTATTCAAGACTTTCCACCCCCCGACTTCACTGAAAAGACTCCGACAATTTCTGGGCCTACTAAACTTCCATCGCGGCTTTCTTCCAAAGTGTGCCACATTCCTAAAGCCCTTGACTGACCTATTGGCTATAAAGAAAGATCCGGCTGCGCAACTGCAGTGGACCGAGGACGGAGCATCTGCCTTCGTCACTGCCAAGAAGGCTCTGGCAGACGCCACCATGCCCATACATCCCGTTCCTGAGCACGTATCCGGTGGGCAGCCACTCGGTTTTTTCAGCGAAAGCTGTTATCAGATCACAACAAGGGTGCCGTAGTTGTCCGCCGCCGCCGCCGCCGGTGTCCGTGACCGCTATCGCACGAAATAAGACAAAAAAAACGAAATAGGAAAATATGTCCAGGATGGAACGGGCTTCGAACCTGGGTCCGCTCCGTGCCAGCCCAGTGTTCTACCACTGAGCCATGCATGTGTTTTTTTTCTTTCATGGTATTTATTACAGATGTGCGTAATATACATCCCAGCGAACAAAATGCTCAAGGGCGCCTCTAAAAGCGTACATCAGGTTCTCGCACAAAATCCCTATACAAAAGGGCACAAAAACCCTATACAAGTATTATGCCGTGAAGGAACCACGTTACCATGCGCAATATAGCGTGGTAGAAGAGTAAAACAACAACCAGGCGTCAAAGAATGCGAATTGTGTAACCAGGCGTCACACAATATGAATTGCATTACGAGGGGGTCGTTGAATGCTTCCAACCATTTACGATGGGCTCAGCCATAATTCTTCGTCGTCATCAGCCACCAAATCATATAATGGAGTAGTGGGTACCTTGCAAGCGTACTTGTATTAGTAGCTCCAAGATAGTTTTCAACGGGCTTTAGAGATAGCGTTCTCCCAGCTTTCGCTGTGACTGTGCTGCGCGTTCCGCGCAGGCCTGGCGGTCTTTTTCTCGCAAAAACTGAAGATACCGGAAAGAAAATATAGTACATTTGTCCGAGAACTCCTTGCGATGTACCTCGCCATCAAACATTTTCGCCATTTACTGGATGGCTGGGAATTTTACGTCGTTACAGACCACAATCCCCTTACGTTTGCCTTCCATCGCAACCACAGCAATTACGCCGCACGGGAGATCCGTCAACTATGCGTTATCTCTGAGTTCACCGTGGATCCCAGATAAGTCCATGGGCCGCAAAATGCTGCCACTGATACACTCTCCCGCATCGATGCCTTGTCGTCCCACCCACCACTCGACATGGAAGAGCTAGCAGCTTCCCAGAGCAACGATCCTGAGCTGCATCGTCTTCGTTCTTCATCCACGTCTCTATATTTCACAGAGTGCCTGCTTCTATTTTCTACCTCGTTTATAACGTGCGAAACGTCTACTGGTGTTCCTCAGTCCTTCGTGCCTTCAGCTTTTCGTCGTGAAATTTTTTTATCAATTGCACAACATGAGGCATCCTGGTATTCGTGCGACCCAGAAGCTAGTCAAATCTCGTTTCCTTTTGCCAAGCATCAATGTTGACGTCCGACGTTGGGCGCTAACCTGCACTCAGTGCCGGCGTGTTAAAGTTCACCGTCACTCTGTCACGGCAACATCCCCCTTTCAGCCTCCAGACGCAAGGTTTTCCCACGTCCATCTCGACATTGTTGGCCCTCTTCCGCCATCACAAGGAGCCTGTTACCTGCTGACATGAGTGGATCACTTCACCAGATGGCCGAAAGCATTTCCCATTTCCGACATTACAGCACCGACAGTTGCTAAGGCTTTCACAAAGGGCTGGGTTTCGCGCTTTAGATGCTCTTTTGTCGTCACCACCGATCGCGGTCGTCAATTTCAATCGGCCCTTTTCTACGCATTTGCCAATATCCTGGGCATTCAACATATCGACGCGACTGCCTACCATCCTTCCACCAATGGCATGGCCGAACGGCTTCATCGACAACTGAAAGCTGCCCTCACTGCTATCCAGCCAAGGGAACATTGGCTCGACCACCTGCGCATCGGACTTCTGGGCATCCGATCAGCACTGAAAGCGGATCTTGGCTGCTCATCAGACTAACTAGTCTATGCCGTTTCCTTGCGTCTCACAGGAGAATTCGAGCCGTCGTCGCCACCTTCCACTCTGATGCCTCCTCGTATATTCGAGAACCAGCACCACGTTTCCGGACCTTGCTCCTGTAATTCCTGCCTACCGACACCCCGTCTGTCTTCGTCAGCCAGGATCTGCATGGCTGCAGTCACGTCTTCGTTCGGCGTGACCAAATACGGCCACCACTCACACCGGCCTATGATGGCCCATTTCGTGTACTTCATCGTATACAACCTAATACGTTCACGCTGAACATCAACGCCCGTGAAGACGTCGTGGCTGCCGGTCATCTAAAACCTGTATATATAGGCGCTCTCACGTCCTCAGGGCTTCCTTCTCCAGTATGGATGCCCACATCCAAGCATGTTCACAGGGCGACTCCTATGGCTCAGGTTCTGGGGGCGGGAGCCCTGTTGTGCCTCAGCATGCGGCGCCCGTCAAGCAAGAAGAAGTTGGCATTCGACCGCGCGGCGGCTGCAGTGTGATAATAAACAAATCAGTTCGAATACTCAACGCTGTCAGGGCTCGATCTATCTCGTGTTATCTTCGACAAGGCTATCACAGAAACCATCGACTTCCATTTTTATAAATGATCACCTCCCACCTGACAACAAGCGACTCCTCGCGCTGGCGCTAGAAGTGAAAAAGTCTAAAGAATGGAAGTTTCTCTTGAACGATAGGTGTACTGTCAAGGCCAGAAAGTCAGATGATACCTGTGTTCATCGCATATATAGTGTGAATGATTTCTCAATCGTTAGGTAATCAAAGATACATTTTCTGTGTTTGCATTAACGTCTAAATCATCATGAGTAACGGCCTAATAATCATGGATGAATTGTTTCTCTCGATGAAACGAAAGCTCTGCTCAAGAAAAAACGACCCAGATTATCCTCACTGCATTTGAACATGCATATTATTTGTACGCATCATCATGACCTCATCGCTCTTCCCCGCATTTTGGAGCATGCTTTTTTTTTGTATGCACTACCTGAAACGTTGGTGTCATTCCATGATGGCAATTTATACGGACTTTCTGGTTACACGCCTGAATATTGTCATCGCGAAAGTAATCGTAGTGGCAGTTCAGCCATTCTGGTGAAATGAGTATTCTCCTATAAACGTCTTCATGACCTTTTTTTTCGTCATTGTCTCTGTGAATCAGTGTGGTAAAAAGACAAGAATTATTAATCTACAAGGCCCTCCAGACGTAACCTCCTAACTGCGTGCATTTTTCGTTCACCCTCACCCTCTTACATCGAGTTTTGGGGGGGAACTAGAGCAGTTGCTAAACACACTACTTTATGGAAACAATGATATTGTTATACATAGTGACATTAATGTCAACGTTATCGACCCTAATATTCAGTCTTCCTCCGAGTACTTGCGCACTTATCTTGGCTGCGGTCTCTCATTGGTAATTTCTGTTCCAACTGGGTGTGAAATTGGTGGGCCCAATAGTATAATTGACCATCTACTTTTTAGCTTACCTACAGAATATAGCACAGCTGGAATAGTGGAATATGCCGCAATAGACTATTACCCCTACTATTTTTGAATAGGTCCTTTAACACGTCCTCAGCAAGGCAATTATGTCAGGACATTCTTTTATTCAACGAAATTCATACACATGATTCCTGTGATTGACTGGGCTGAAATGCTTGAAGAAAAACGAGGCGTAATGCTTCTAAATGCTTTTTTTTTGTAAAAATATCAATGTGCTAATTTATCCACAATTGATACAACTATGACGCCATGTTTTAGCTCACCAAAAAAGCGTTGGTTTAGTGATTCTTTATCGCGGTCTAATAAAAAAAATAGATAATCTTCTATTTAAAGACCAGCCGTTTAATATTGCTACATGCATATTGCCAGCGTTGTGAACCATGCGCGTGTGCGCCGGACGAAGAGAAGGAAGATCTCTCTCTGCTTGGTCTCTGGGCTTTCCGACTTCAAGAATATATACACAGTGGCGTATAAGTCGGGACGCCTACATCAGGACGCAGACTGCTTATCCCGCTACCCGGTCGATGAATCGAGCACCATCCCTGACACTGACACTGACGCTTGTGTCTTTTCTGTTTCCCAACTGACCCACATCGGCGAGGAGCAACGCCGCGATGTGTCTTTGCGTACTATCATCGAACGTCTCGAATCATCATCTTCCGACCGGTCCCTTCGCTCGCTCGTCATCCGAGATGGTGCACTCTACCGCCATAATTTTCACCCAGACGGATCAGCCCTGCTGCTTGTCATTCCGAAACACCTCCGTTCGGCTGTTCTTCATGAACTCCATGACCTCCCAACGGCCGGTCACCTTGGTGTATCGCGCACTTACGACCGGATCCATCGACGCTTCTTTTGGCCAGGGCTTGCACGCTCTGTCAGAAGATACGTTGCGGCGTGTGAGAAATGTCAGCGCCGCAAAACACCATCGACGCTTCCCGCCGGGTGCCTTCAACCCCTTGACATTTCGTCAGAGCCGTTCTTTCGCGTTGGCTTGGACTTACTTGGCCCCTTTCCCCTGTCTTCCTCTGGCAACAGGTGGATAGCTGTAGCCACAGACTACGCCACGCGCTACGCCATCACCCGAGCTCTTCCAACAAGTTGCGCCACAGATGTCGCCGACTTCCTCCTACACGACGTGATTTTGCAGCATGGAGCTCCACGCCAGCTGCTTACGGACCGTGGCCGCATATTTCTGTCGCAGGTCATAGCCGACATTCTGCAGTCATGTCCAACGAGGCACTAGCTCACTACGCCATACCATCTACAGACGAATGGACTCACAGATCGTCTAAATAGAACCCTTACGGATATGCTTGCGAAGTATGTTTCTTCGGACCACTCTGACTGGGACCTTGCTTTACCGTACGTGACATTTGCGAACAATTGCTCGCGCCATGACACTGCCGGTTACTCACCATTTTTTCCGTTGTTCGGCCGAGAACCCACGTTGCCCTTGGACACAGTCATCCCGTCTCCTGCAGTACCGACCAGCGAATATGCCGTTGACGCTCTTGCACGCGAAACCGCCCGTACTCGCCTTCTGACCTCTCAAGAGAGGCAACGGCGTTTGTACGATCAACGAGACCGAGACGTGCACTTTTCGCCGGGGTGCTTTGGTCCTGCTGTGGTCTCCGACCCGTGAAGTCGGCTTGTCAGAACATGCGATAAAAAAAAGTTATCCCTTTACTGCCGAGTGTCGCGAACTTGCGACATACCGAATCATTCCGAGCAAGCAAGTCACGAAATGCGTGTCGCCGTTAATGCCGGCTGTCAAGCACTCACGCGGAGCGTAGCTTTCAGCATGAAAATTCTAGCGCTGTCTCGTGTAAGGTATTCTATGCTAGAACCAAATGTTGTGTAGCCGATGGCGCAGAGCGCGAAGCACGTGCAACAGCTCTCACTTCTTCGTTCTTTCTTGCCTGAGTGACGTAAGTTCAATCTTCAATAGTTTTTTTTATTTTTGTGTACGCACCAAAGAGGTGTATGTTGCGTAGTTCTGAAGTAAAATTTTTTGTTGCATGATCCTCTCTTCTGTGGCATGTCGCGAATTCGCGATATACCTAAAAGTATGCATTAAAGTAGCATTTTAGATAATTTTAACTGCGTTATCAATAAAGGTTGGTATTTAAAGCTGGAAAATGAAAATGTTTTTTCTATGGCGGTTTCATAATTTAGGCGTTAAAAGGTTAGTTAATGATGGGACCTTTTTTAATCGCCTCAAAATATGTACAGTCATCCCAGCGTTAAAAAAAACTCACCTAAATGCATGAGTAATCATCGTCCTACCTGCATTTTGTCTTTCCTTAATAAGGTGAACGAAAAGCTGATGTGCAGTCCCCTAAGTAAATCACTGTTCAAATTTAATCTTTTACTCATGGTTAATCCAGTTTTTGCGAGAATTCTTCTACTGAACAAATACTTATTACTTTCGCTGAAAAGATTAATGCAGCCATCGACCAATGCCGTTTAGTCGGTGCCCTTCTTCATTGGTTTCACCAGGGTGCCTCACTCCATCGACCATCGTATTGGTTTAGCAAATTTGAATATTACGGCTTTTCGGGGCCGCCTTTAGCATTTAACAGTAACTACTTAACAGACCGATCATACAGAGTCCAAATTGAAGGCGTCCTGTTTTCATCAAAAATTGTAGATATAGGTGTTGATCAAGGGATCAATACTTGGGCCACTTTTATTTTTCATAGTCTTCAATGATTTGCCACAAATTTTAACACATGCACATTGTCTTTGCGCTGATGATACCGCCATTTTCACATCCGATAAAACTTCTGGTACATCGCAGGATTCCCCTAACGCAGACTAGCAAATGGTCATTCATGGCGTGTAAAAATAACCTGATAATTGATCCATCTCAGAAAACATTTATGATGACCCATCCCTCCAAAACATTGCTCATTCATTCTATTGCAGTTTCCTTAACTAATGTTGTAATTCCAAGGTCCACGTTTTCTAAATTTCTTGTTCTAGATGAGAATCTAAATTTCCGGTGTTATACTCAATCACTTGTTTAAAAAAATCTCATTTGGTATAAATACATCATCAAAGCATTCGCGCTTCTCATCAAATCATCCTCATGTCTGTATATTACGCATACATAGTCACACCTCAATCTGCCTTTCATCTTGGGGTAATACATATGCCACACGTCTACATGAGTTGGAACTTTTGCAAAGGCAGGCATTACGATTAATTATATTTAAACCGCATACATCTCCCTCTGGTCCCATATCTTGTTCCCTAAATTTTCTACATTTGCGTAGGTTGTGCGATCATACGGTGTTACTACTAATGCTTCCTCTTTGAAATACCGAACTCAATAGTCCGGGTTCTAGTCGCTCCAGCTTCATTAATAAGAATAGTACAAGGTTTTCAAAACAACCTCATCAACTTCTTCCTAAAGTTAGAACAGATTATGGAAAATATACTATAGCATTTCATGCACTTCCCTGTGCACTTCATCACCATCGGCTATCAAGTGATCTTCATTCTTATAATTCAAACGTAGAACTAGGGAGCATTTCATTAACACTTCCGCAAACGCATAGAATTCATTAGTTTGTTTGTTTTCTACCGTACACTTCCCCAATGCACTGTTCACAATTCCAAGTATTTGAATTTTGCCTATATTTGATGCTTGTTTGTGCTGCTGGTTGCACTAGCCACTCCCTTAATTGAATTTATGCGGATAATCTTTGTCATTTCTTCCATTTGAGTTTTTAACCTCTTTTCATTATTTGTGAATATCATGGTGATTTTTATTGCTCAATATTCTTCCTGTGTAATTATGACGCACTATAATTCGTATAAAAATGTTACTCAATATTTGCCGAGAATCTTGTAACCACCGTTTATTTTTGTTAGGAGGTCCCCCCCGAGAGTTCTTACTTTGGGACCTGGGAGCGTGCAATTATATCTCTATCTTGTATTTTTTATTTCTTCAAAGAAGTTTCTACGTTTTGACATTTTAAGCAAATAAAGGAAATAGATTTACGGCATGACTGACTTTAGTGGAAATGCATGAAACACCGCGAACAATTGCAGTTACCGTCTCATCCCCTTGTAAACATGAAATTATCAGCTTATTGGCTTTTGCGTGGAACACCATGCATCTGCGAGGCCATAAAAATGCATGTAGCAGATGTGGTTAGAATACTGCTTTACGTATTTCAGATGTATTTTGAATTAGAACATTGTAAATAGAGCGTACCCGAGCAAAAAAAAAACTTACGGAACGTTTACGCCTAGGGAGCACGCACTCAATTGTTTGGCACAATTAAGTTTTAAATGAGTAATAAACATCTCCCAATGAACCTGCCAAATAACTATAAAAGCCATTGCGTGACCGCTGCGTCATAATGAAATGTCGCCTCTCGACTGGAGGACTCAAAAAGCCAATGCGACAGACAGCAAACACGTGTGGCAGCTCAATAAAACTACACACGGCACCGCAGAAAAAAAAATGTGACTTCTTCTGGTTACAAAAAACTGCAAAATAGTGTGAAAGCACTTACGCATGTTGTCTCTCCTTCCGTGCACAAACAGCGGCCGGCATAATCCTACGAAGTGGATTCTTAGAACTGATAAGGGTAGCGTTTTCTGCCGCAATGCGTTTCCTTGAAGCGGCCGCACGCTATACCGAACACGTGCCTGTTCATCAGTGATAGAAACAGTGCTTGTACGCGACGTGATATTCGCGAAAAAATGGCGTGAAAACTGTGAGAGAACAAGCAGCCCAAAATAGTTGGATGCAATCTTCGCAACTCGACCATCAGATCATGCAATGTTCCGAGTATAAATATGCACGGACAGCAGTCAAAACAACTAGTAAACAGGTCCCGTAACATTCACTTTCCTTATATTAACCTTAGCATAGGCATTATAAAGATACATCAGAAAGACAAATGTGTTAACATAATTTTATTGGCAAAAGTTGTAAGTGTACTTGTCGATGGCTAGGACGTGCCGTAATGGACGCACAACATGACTCCAGCATGGCCGCTTAGATGTCATAAATGCCGTGAGATCCCGTAGCGATGAACCTGGCGTAGGGTGATAGCGACGT
>JALIZH010016251.1:0-22947 GCA_030522465.1 Rhipicephalus appendiculatus | reverse complement strand
CTCTTCCTTTGTTTCGCACGTAACTGGGTAAAAATTGGAGGACCCTTAATCTTCGCCTTTAAAGAGTTGAACGCGATAGCGACATCCTGTCCCGAGTGCCCATTTCAACCACTTAGTGCATACTTGCTATGCACCCACTACGTGGTGTTAAGGGAATACGCGCAGTAAGGTGCGTGCCGTTTGTAATGGTTGGCCGGCTTTAAACTACGAAATCGTTTTGATAGTCAGATATTCTGACGCCCGATGCACGCCCGATGGCAACGCACGCTTGTACCACGCAATATTCCTTGGATATTACATGCTATATTGCGACGCCTATAAAAAGCACGCTTGCGTTTGCGAAGAATGAAAGTTATTTTCACTGCATTTCCAAGCAGAGGAAGTTATTTTCACTCTATTTCCAAGCAGAGGTGTCGCTGTGTGGTAGAACACCTGCTTGCCACGCAGAGGGCCCGGGTTCGATCCTCACTCGGACCCGGAAACTTTTAATAGTTATTTTATTTGCATCTTTCTTGATTTTTCGGTCCCGGACAAGATGATTTTTTCGCTCACAACCAACGACGCCAACGCCGACGCCGGAATTTCTGCGAAAGAAGCTCTTAAACGCTATCGCGTTAATATAGAGAACTTCCTACCATCGTTCCTCATTTATTTATAGGCTATTTAGATTACTGTAAATTTATAGCAGGTATTTTTGCTTACTCGGACAAAACTTTAGCAAATCTAAAAGGTTTTCACGAAAATGCGAACGCTTGGTACTTTTTACCGTCCTCTTGCACAAGTCGGGGTATTTTTAATGCGATAGCATGTGATCACAGAACTTAAGAGGATGCCTTATGCATCAGCCTGAGTCGACTCGAAGGCGCAAGCCGTCGTCTTTTTCGTCTAATTCGATGTAATGAACCCCAATATCGAGCCCAATATGTCGGGCACAAATATAACCTTTCTGTTATGATATCTACTGTGGCTTTAATTTTTGTCGGAGTTGTAAGAAAATACTCGTAATTTAAAAAGTGCCGCGCGAGTAGGCACTTGTGCCGAATGATATTACCATTTAGAAACGTGCTACCAACAAACGATAATTGGTAATTACCTCACATCACCTTGCAACATATTCTGAGTTGCGTAACAGTGCTGCAAACAAGACTATTGTACAATGCGTTCCGTAATTAACCATTCCTGTGTTTAGCATTGGTTTACCTCACCAATGCACTTCAAGCACCAAATTTCCACGCCTCTGTCGCAACATGAACCATGTACCGTTTTCCTTCAGAGCCTGATTCGTTGACGCCAGAGGAAGTGGATCGACTTGTGGGCGTAGTCTTCTGGAAAGCCATCCAGGACGACGACAGTGCGGAGCCGGCGGCGAGGTTCTGCGCCCGCGTCATCACGGTGAGCCTTTAGCATTCGAGGATGCACATTACATTTTAAGGTTTTCGCCTTAAAATGTAGCGTGCCTTGTCAGATGGGGAAGTTGACTGGTGTCCCGCGACGGCGTCCCACGTCGGCGGCGTCAACGCAGTAAAGTTGCGCAAACGATCATCATAATGTGACGACTTCACTATTGTCATCGCGATGTCACAGATCAGAACCTGCTACGTCATCATGACATCCCTGTGACGTCATGTAACGTGACGTCACAGAGAAATGTAATGACGACATCAGTGATTCGTCAAACGTGGGCCGATCCCAGAGGCAGTGCACAACAAGGTAAGATGCAGAAAGCTTACAATGACTCCGATCTTCGAGGCATTGCATTGCAAAACCACGTTTGTTGCAAAAAGCATTCGGAGGGGTGTGCGGGAGGTTTAATACATCGACTTAGAAGGAAAAGAGGTTGACTATCGCCTTCGAGTCGACTGAGGAGGATGCGTAAGGAACCCTGCGTGATTTATTTTAAAACAAAAATCTGTGTACTTACCATGCAAGGACGTCTCCGTAATCAGTCGTCCGGCGTGTACTACACGCGTGACGCCACCACCACCACCACCGAAATTACCATTCCAATTAGTATCCATCAATAGACCGGTGATCTGCCCACCACCATCGCAATTACCATTTCAATTAGTATCCATCAATAGACCGGTTACGGACACCGCTGCCGCCGGTGTCCGTAACCACTATCGCGCGAAATACAAAAAAAAAATTGGGGTACCCTTAGGCTTCGCCTTTAAGAGTTGAACGCGATAGCGATATCCTGTCCCTAGTGAGTACTTCACCCACTCAGTGCATACTTTCTATTGTTTGAAGTTACTCGAGAAGTTTAAATTGTGGATTACTACAATGTAATCGGCAAAGTTGACAGTAGATGTGTCAGTGAAGCTTTCGCATATGGCTGCATTGTCTGTAATAGGTAGCATGCTTTAAACCACGAGCAATTATGCGCGTTAAATGTTTCCGAACTTGCTATGCACCCACTACGTGGTCTTAATGGTGCATTCAGACGACGGACGGAATCCGGATTTGTCGTGGACGCGGACGGCTAATCCGCGGATGATCCGCCTGCAGGCGCATCCACACGACGGACGGTGTCCTAGGAGAGAACAGCCGGATTACTCTCGACCGCAGCCTCCGCGCTGACCACCTGCGGCCGCTGCCAGCAGACCGGTTTGAGAGTATTCAACATGGCGGCCGAGAGAACGCGAAGCGCGCCGTGCTTTGACGAGCATTGAGCATTGTCAAGGGCTGTGATTTGTTTCGGTGAAAACGGTGTTGTTGGCGGAATGGCTGGATGGGAAGAAAAAACCTGCTTGACAGAGAGCTGCTGAAGACTGACCTCGCAGCTGTCGCGCGTGGGGCACCGCGTACGAAGGGAGGATACAGTGATCGCCGGTATCAGCATTGTTTCTCTTTGCGGATAGCAGGTACCGACAGTGCACATTGCAATGCTGCACATTATGTTTCCTTCTCCTGGCTCGCATCTTTACCGTGTAATCAGTGCTCGAACACGGGCTACCGCTATCGGCGACACCGCCGCATTGCCTGCCGCAGAATCCTGCTTCTGCAACGATTAAAGCCACAACTTACCTACCCTCCAACCCGCCAATCAGTGTGCATTAAAAGTGATAGATATCTCAGAGGTGATCACATTGGAATACGGCCCCAGAAATAACTGAACTAAGCGTCATCAGGGTTGAAATAAACTGCGAGGACAGCCGTACGGTTCGAGCAGAAGAAAAAGTGTACTGGTTGCCAGCTTATTTGACCGCTAATGCTGCGGCGTTCCGCCGCCACAATCCCGATGTGAAAAACAGGTTGGGCTCATCCGTCCGCGAGCCACGCTGACGAGACACGGATGAGGGGGAATCGCTGATGTGAGGTCACGCGACGCGCCGTCCGCGACTCCACATCCGGATTTGGTCCGTCGTCTGAATGCACCATAAGGGAATACGCGCACTAACGTCTGTGTCTTTTGTAATGGGTGGCCGGCTTTAAACCACGAAGCCGTTATGATAACCACATGTTCTGACGCCCGATGGCAATGAACGCTTGTACCACACAATATTACTGCAATATTACATGTTGTATTGCGACGCCTGTATACAGGCCCAATTTTTTAACACGAAAGTGTTTTATGCCGGGGTCCACCACGGCTCCTCTGACGTATTTCCGTCACGGATATGACGTTGTAAAATATAAACTAACACATTGAGATCAAAGAAAAAACTAGAAGAAAAAGTACCATCGCCGGGCGTCGAACCTACGACCTCTCGCTCCGCAGCGCGCGGCGCGAAACCACTCGGCCATAGGAGCGTGCGTACGCTATTTATATACACCATATACCGTTGGAGGTCCTCAGAGCTCGTCGACTTCAGCGCGTTTTCGTTATCACTAGCGAGATGGCGCGAAGGTCGCACGGGGTGCGCGCTCTAAAGGTCGTCGCGCCTCCCGCTGCGATGAGCGCGCGCCTCCACGGGGCGTGGTCGCTCGTGCGCGCGCGCGCTTATCTTGTGATCGGGGCATTGGGGCGCTTTCTACGTTTTGTGCTTCCACCACAAGTTTGCGTTGAAGTTACAGTGGTTAAAGAGTTCACGAAGGCCACTTAGCTCGCCGCAGCGGCCGCGTTTGTGAAAGGAGCGTGCTGCTCACACACGAAGTAACAAATGTGACAGTTGTTCGCGCTCGTCCTGTGTATACTTGTGCAGTCGTTTCGTGTGTCTTTCTTTGTGTTAGAGCAGCGCGCTTTAGTTGTAGAGTTGTGACAGTTAGTCCGCGCTCGTCCAGTGTATGCTCATTTCGTGCGTCCTTTCTGCTTGAGGTACGCGCAGCAAGTTTCGAGCTGCTTGCCGTTGCACAATAAACGCTCAACTACCTCTGTGAAGACAAGTTTCACTTTCGTGTTATACCGATTCCTTTGACAGAGGGATCAGCCATGTTTTTTCACTGCATTTCCAAGCAGGGGAAGTTATTTTTGCTGTATTTCCAAGCAGACGCGTGGCTGTGCGGTAGAACACCTGCTTGTCACCCAGACGGCCTGCGTTCGATCCTCACTCGGACCCAAAAATATTTATTATTTATTTTATTCGCATCTTTCTCGATTTTTCGGTCACGGACAAGATGGTGACTTTTCGCTCACAACCAACGACACTGATGCCGACGCCGGAATTTCTGCGAAACGAGCTCTTTAACGCTATCGCGTTAAAAACAAAAACGCCAGGCCTGCGCGGAAATCGCAGCATAGACACAGCGAAAGCTCGAAGAGCGCCATTTCTAAAACCCGTTGCAACTATCACGCTTGCAAGGTACCCATTACTCCATTAATTGATTCGGTGGCTGATGACGACGAAAAATTATGGCTGAGCCCTTGCAAAGGATTTGAAGCACCCAACGACTCACTCGTAATGCAATTAATATTTTGTGACGCCTGGTTACACAATTCGCATTCTGTGACGCCTGGTTGTTATTTTACTCTTCTACCACGTTATATTTCGTGTGTTAACGCGGTTCCTTTGCGACATAACATGCGTATAGGGATTTTTTGCGCAGGATTTTCGAGCACCGGCATGGCTCAGTGGTAGCATACTGGGCTGGACGGAGCGGACTCAGGTTCAGACCCCGTTCTATCCTGGATATTTTTTATTTCGTTCTTTTTTCTTATTTCGTGGGATAGCGGCCGGCGGCGGTGGCAGCGGACAAGTACGGCACCCTTGTTGCAATCTAAGAGCTTTCGCTGTAAAAAGAAGTATCCAGGATTGTATAGGACGTGAACAAGACCCCTGTGTGCGGCAGCTGAGTATTCAACCACAGAGCTACGCCCGTGCTTGAAACCCCTTCACAAAAAGACCCTATTGAGGCGTCATGTCGGGCATGGAATCGCGTTAACATGCAATATAGTGTGGTGCGACACAATGCGAATTGCGTAACGAGTCGGTCGTTGAATGCTTCCAACCCATTACAAAGAGCTCAGCTATAATTCTTTGTCGTCGCCAGCCTCAACACAAACAAAGCGCACACAATGTCTTACAGATGTGCAGCGGCTCCACGTTTGTCCGTAGAATGACGAATAATTCGATAGTGGATGCTTGCCTACTTCACAAACATTATTATTTATTATTTATGGCGTAGTGGGTACCTTACATGTGTACTTGTAGTAGCTGCCCCAACAGCCTAAAACAAACTCTAGAAAGGCTGCTCTTCCAGCTTTGGCTGTGACTGTGTTGCGTGTTCCGCGTAGGCCTGGCAATTTTTATTCTGAGCCCCCTCCATCAACATTGTACTGTGTGGTGGAAATGAGTGAACAAATTTTATTGCGAGATCCGGCTGGTCTGTGGTCCGAGCTGGATCACACAGCTACAGGCTAGGAGACCTTGCCTCCCTAGCTGTAACGTCCCTGACCAGCGCGATATCCCATTTCTGGTGGTCGACCTCCGAGCTGAGCTAAGTTATTTGTTTGTTTATTACACTTACGTGTCAAAATTTACCATTATTTAAAACCCACTGATTGCATATCCATTTATTTACTTCTCCGTGCCTTTATTGGCAATGCATAATACAACAGACTGAGCTGGACGGGGGGTTCATCGACCGGCTGTTGTGGACCTGCCGCGACTGGTTCAAGCAACACGATGTCCCGCTGCGTAGATCCACTGCTAGGGCGCCAGTGGAGCCGCATCCGCAGCACGATGCCGGTCACCAACTGATGGCCTTCGTGAGCTTCATGGCCACGCTTCTGTCGGCCATCCCTGGAAAAGGAACGGCTGCATCGGTGGGCTCGTGTCACTCCGGACACATCTTCTGCATCGCGGCGCTTCTGTGCGAGTCCTGCAAGCTTGTCATGCGCTCGCCTGACCTGGACTACAAAACTAAGGTATGATATGATCATCACCACCACCACCACGGCTCGCCTTAGAGCCCGTCGTATACTGTTAGCGCGCCTAGACAAGTATAGTTGGGAAGTACCGACGAAGCCGTGATTAATCAACATCTTACGTTTGAACAAATTACCCACTACGCGTCTGTAAGGCATCGTGTCCACCTATATACGTACATGGAGATACAGTAAAAGCTCGTTAAGTCGACCCTCAATAATTCGGAAAATCGGATAATTCGGACTGGCCCTGTGGTTCCGGCCAGCATGCAAATTGTTTGACGGCAAGATACTCTCGTTAATTTGGACAAATTTTTCCTCAACCCAGTTAATTCGCACAATCCTCGGAGTGCGCAGAGCGCGAAACGCCGCAATGGTGTGACGCGACAGAGCGAAAACGGCGTTCACAGGAAATAGAAAGAAGGCGGTGCAGTCCGGATCACTATTTTCATCAGTTAGTGACCACGGTTTCGTCCACATGTAGGTCTGGCACTATTTGACAATAGTTCTTTCACATTTACCTGCGAAAGAACTATTGTCAAATGCGTGTAATGGTAGCAGTACGCAATAAGGGAGGCATGCAGAGAACGTTTCGGACTATGGGCATCGGCAGGGGGGCTGCAAAGGGGGAATTTGCCCCCCCTCAAGCCACGCCAGCACTGGCCCTGAAGCCCCACAAGGGCTCCCCTCCCCCTGCGGCGCCGCAGTACAACACGAGTTTGTCCCCCCTCAAGACCAAATGCTGCCGACATCCATGTTTCGGACTAATTAAACACGGGAGTCCGGCTCCGTGGCCGCGTTGGGAAGGAAAACTCAGAATGACAAAAGTTGGTGCCTTCACACTGCTCTTATGCAAAATAAGTGGTGCATTTACATATTCATAAAGGAAATGAAAGTGCATATATGAGACATTTCTTTGTTATATTAATACTTTCGATAGTTCGGCATTCGGTTAATTATGACATTTTTTTTTTCGGTCCGGTGAAATGCGAATTAACGAGATTTTACTCTCTTGTTCATATTGTGGCTGATGATGATGTTATTAATGAGCCCATTGTAACTTGTGCGAAGCTCTCAGGCGCTCGCTCGTTAGTGAAGGAGTTAGTGCGACTCGCGGCGCGATTGTACGTTTCTGCCACGCATTATTACATCGGTTAACCTTGACTTCTCACCTGAAATGACACCTGTATGGGGTCATTTCTCCAAGATGTTTCATGCACTGGCGTGGCTCTATGGAAGAATGGTTGACTCGTGGCTGTGCTTCGTGTTCAGTGCACACGTTTTAAAAAATCAGCTGTTTAAAACCACGGTGATGGGTCGTCCGCACTTTCTGGCCCAGCTGCAAAAACGAAGCTTGACAAGAGGGAGAACACGGTTATAGCTATGAGGGTGACAGGGAAGCCTAAAGTAGCGACTTGAGTCAGGTAGAGAAAGCGTAGTGATGTGGAGAATGTGAAGCTGGGTAGAAAGGAGGAGAGCAAAGGTGAAACTATGCCGGGAATGAAACACTTGCTGAAGAGCGGAGGAGAGAGTAGCAGAGCAATTGGCTGTGCCTGTGAAAGAAGTCGACCAATGGTAGCGCACGTTCAAGCACAGGTGGTGCCGGGGAAAGTGTCGGAACGGTGCGCCGAGCGTTGGCGATCTGATGCCATCGCTTCCACTGTTTATTCAGCCTTCGTGAGGTTAAGTCAGTTGAAGGGTTGTCGCTGCTCATATTTGTTTCTTCAGTCGGTCTAGACTTTAACACACAACAAAGCATATGATTATCCTAAAGTTTAAAACTGCCACTACAGGTCGAGTGCCTCCACAGAGCGCTAACTACAGCCGGCGAAGCTGCCGCACGAGGTGCCCCTGCCCGTATGGCAGCGCTGGTGGCCTGCTTGCGGGACGCCTTCATGTCGTCGGATGTTCCCGAGGGAAATCGCCTGGCGCTACTCGAACTTATAGAGCTGCGTGCTTCGGGTTGGAAACTATCCCTCGAGCAGCAACTCCACTACATGAGGCTCAATGACGCTGCCGGCGACGAATGCGACGATGTTCAAAACTCGTTGCCCCTGCCATGCCGCGTCGCCGAATGAGACTGCCTAGCAGTTTGAACTCGGAGACCAGAGCCTACTGTCCAAACGTTTCCCACGGCGCTCAAGAGCAGCGTCCCGTTTTTTTGTTTTTTTTTCTTTGAAATAAACTAAAAACTATTTCGCAGTTCCACCCATGACCTTTACGGTGTTCTTAACTTTTTTTTTACAAGTACAGTCATGGAGAGCCTCAGCTGAAACGCAGTAACAGCTAACGGCATACTGGATACTGGTGGCGCGGCCCATAACAAAAAGCTGCGACGAGATTAAGCATGTGTTTGTGAGTGGAGCATCGGCGTACCCAGCAGGGTGGTGCGATCCCCCCCCCCCCCCCTCGCCGCTCAATTTTTTAAATGCGAATGTATTTCATAGTCTGGCTATGTCAGGCATCCGGCGTTGTCCGGCGGCGGGGTCCGCGGGGAGGAGGATAGGTTGAGGAGGTGTCCGCGCGCCGGCAGGTGTTATCTCTCCGCTCTCACTCCCTCTCCCATAGCAACAGCTGAGGGCGCGCGCGCTTATCCTCGCCCCTAGCAAAGTGGAGAGGAGGAGCGCGCTCTGGTGCGTGAGGGCGCTCGCATCGCGGGAGCTCGGCGGAGCTCCCGCGATAAAAAAAAACAGGCGCTGCGCCGGGCTCCCGACCGGGCTGCAGAAATTAGGCGCCTTTTCCTTCTTCGAACCACAACCACCATATATAAATAGAGTGAAGCGCGCGCGAAATGCATTCGCATTTCCTCACGATTCCCTTCGGGGAGGTGGGGGGCATTTTTTTCGAATATGCACGTGAATGTAACACGCACGCAAGAACATACAAAAACATGGTTGATCCCTCCGTCATAGGAATCGGTATAACACGAAAGTGAAACGTGTCCTTACAGACACGTAGTTGAATGTTTGCTGTACATTGCACCAGACACTGACCAGAGGGCGCGATGGAGCTCTTGTGGGACGCCTAAGCAGTGACGGCACCGACCGCCAGGGATACCAAGAAAGTGAAACGCTCGCTGAACACATCGACGCGCTCAAGTGTCTCTTTTTTGGGCACGTTTTCAACGAACGCTTCTTGAGTGCGTCCGTAATCACCCGTGACCGGCCTCCCCCATTTGAAAAGTGCTTCGCGTGGCCGTAGCTCTGCGTTCCTAGCACGCCCCGCGAAAAATCGCAGCCGGCCACCGGGGAAGATAAGACGCGCGTTGCATTTCCCTCTGGTCGGGCAGCGTTGTTCAATTCCTCTAACATGCCGCGAGTAGGCGACCTTAGCCCAAGTTCGGCGTCGAATCAGTGACGCTCTTCTGGCTGAAACACCGCTTTCACTGATTCCGCTCTCACCGTACGGCTACCACAAGCATCTATGATCACAAGGGTTTGTTTATTCATTCATCATGGACGTCAGTCGTCGGGACACAGATGTACCACCGAGCGTCAACGTGCATGCATCGACGTTAAACGGTTCTATAACTGTCAAACGCCAATAGACATTGTGCAAGCTCTCTTATAGGCACCTGGCAATGCAGTTTACGAGATCCGACGGTAGCGCCAGAACACACAGCCTAACGAGTAGACGCAGCAAAAAAAAAAAAAAAAAAGGCGCGCCACTACATAGCCTAGCGAGTAGACGCAGCAAAAACGGACCCGCCAGGGCACATGTGCACTTTTTTTAAATGGGGGGAGGGCGGTCACGGGTGATTACGGACGCACTCAGGAAGCGTTCGTTGAAAACGTGCCCAAAAAAGAGACACTTGAGCGCGTCGATGTGTTCAGCGAGCGTTTCACTTTCTTGGTATCCCTGGCGGTCGGTGCCGTCAATGCTTAGGCGTCCCACAAGAGCTCCATCGCGCCCTCTGGTCAGTGTCTGGTGCAATGTACAGCAAACATTCAACTACGCGTCTGTAAGGACACGTTTCACTTTCGTGTTATACCGATTCCTATGACGGAGCGATCAACCATGTTTTTTATATGGACGGATGCTATGAACGAGGACGGTGCTAGGGGTAAGGTCGCCACCTGGCAGTGTGTTAATGCGTCGACAAAATTGCACTTTTCCTATTCGAAACGCGTCGAATGGGACGGATGCGTAGAAACAACGTTTTGAAGGAACTAATAGTGCATTTCACGGTCATAATGGATTACTTCGCTTTAACAAGAACACTGTGAGAGGACAGTGGTAGATATAAAAGGCTTGTTTTTAAAGCCTACAAAGTATGTGACCGTGGCGCAGTGGATAGCGTGCCCGGCATCTCTTGTCGCAGACCTAGAGGTCGTAGGTTCGACTCCCGTTGACGGAACTTTTTTCTTTGTCTTCTGATCATGCGTATTTTTTCGACGTCATTTCCGTGACGGAAATACGTCACTCGAATCTTGGTGGACCCCGGCATAAAACACTTTCGTGTTAAAAATGGTGGTGGTGTCCCCTCCGCAAGAAAATTCTCGGTACTACGCCCTTGCAAGTGTGACCTTCGCTGCTGCAGTCCGAATCAGCCACTCTGGAAGACGCTTTTCGCAGCTTTCCGTTCTCGCAGGTGGGCCGCGCCGCCAGTGTCTCTTGTCGGCTGCCATTTTCTTTTAGCTTAGGCTGTCCATGATTTTACATTGCGGAGTACCTTACTCAGTGCGACAGAAGGAAGAAGACAGGAAGGAACAAACAACCGGTAAGTGTGGCATTGTCTCTACAAATACCAGGAGAGAGTCGCAGTGGAATTTACCGAAGCAAATTTACTGTGTAATGAACACCTCCTTCAGAAAGAATTCAGATAAGAAGTGGTGTTCGATATCCCTGAATAAGAAACAACGAAACGATACCATGTAAATCTTTCATTTTATAAGTACAGTAATGATTTATTTATTTAATTATTTATTTACAAATACTGCAGGCCAGTTTTGGGCCCAAGCAAGTGTGGGTACGTAAATGTCAATGGTAATATCAGAAACTGAACATACCAAAAATTCCAATACGAATAAAATAAAGCTAAATTCACAATTAATGAGGGACATAAGTATATAGCCGAAAATTAAAAAAAAAATAAGACAGGTTATTCACGAGAAGGACGAACGATTGCGTTGAGGCAGCATTAACCACTTCTTCCAGTAACTTGTTCCACAATGAAACTGCATGAGGGAATAATAAATATTAATGTACCTTGAGGTGGCTCAGTGGTTGCCTGTCGTGTGATGATGAGTACGATCAAAGCGCATGGACGGGCCGATTATGTAACGTTCGGGTGGTATCTTGAGCTGACCATGGTATAGTTGATCAATGAATTTTAATCGGGAGACTATTCTACGATGAGCGAGTGTTCACCTTCGCCCTATCACGAAGGGCACATCCGCTCGCGAAACGAGAATAGCTGGAATAAATGAACCTGAGATGTATTTGAGTTCAGTTTTTGTTTTTCTTGTGGATCCCACTCCTGTCCCGTTTTTCATACTCTGGAAATAAATGTCTGTTTCCTTCTGTTTCCTATCAACGGCATGAAAATATCTCTAAGTAAAACCTCCATGATACGAATCTCGTGGGTCACCAAAAATATTCGTATCATCCAACATTCGTATCATAAGGAAACGTGGAAAATTAGCGAGCAACGAAAGAAAGCTGGCGTACATTTTCATTTATTGTTTCTGACGGCCGTAGCAATGTCATAAACAGCTGTAAATGACTGCCGGTAAAGTTTATATAGCACTTATAAATATACGGCGCGTGTAATTAATGAACCAGATGCGTTGTGATCCGCGACAGCTAGTGGTGCCATCCAAATCTTAGTACGGTTTTACTGCAGCAAAAAAATAACTTAGAGCGCTATGCAAGTGATAGATGAAGGCCAGAAAATTTGAGAACCGCTGCCCTTCGTTTTATCATTTTCTTATCGCGGTGGTGTTGGGGATTTTTTGGAATATTCACGGCCGTGTCCGCACAATTGCGATGTTTGCTCAGAATTCGGAAGTCTCCCGTGCAAATCGAAGAGTTGGCAGGTGTGCGCACGTCCCCAACAATAGTGCATGTTCATGTTGTGAGAACTATAGCTCCTTCGCCAAGACCGTCCGCTTCTTCTTTTGGTCCTCGTCCACCATTCGTAGGATGTCTGATTGTGAGGATATGGCTTGCATCGACGTGGCTCGCACATGTAAACGAAGTACAACGGTGCTGCCGCGAGCACTGCAACAGGCGTCGACGCAATGGCATAAAAATAAAAGCGACGCCAGCGCCATTTGTAACCTAAACGCCAAGGTGCGTTGAGGCCTCTAAAATTCGCACGCACAATTTCGAGGCTACGACGCACCGCTCATTAGAAAAACTGGCGGCGCACAGCGGAGTAATTTCATCATCATCAGCCTAATGATGATCATGATGAGAGTGAGAACAAAGCTGAGTGGTGTCCACCATGAAATCAGGCTAGCCTATCTCCAGGAAACCCCAAGAGCACTGGTCCACTTTACCTAGGCTGGCTGAAACTGCCAACGACCTGTTGCCAGCGACCCGTGTTGAACACTACGGGGCTGCAACATGAAAACAAAAATTGTCCGCGCCAGGTGTCTGTTCTACAAGAGACAATATTCGTTGAGCAGAGAAATTAAGGCTCTTTTTATCTGATTTAATAACAAATTGATCTTTCAGAAGAAGAAAAAAATATTAGGCGACTCTCAGTGCATAATCTTCTGTACATCATTACATTCCTATTGCATGAAAGGTAGACTGAGTAGATGAAATCCCAGCGTCAAATATATTCGACATCGCGTGAGCGGAAACTATCAGGGCCACCGAAATACAAAAGCTGCACTACTAGATTACGACGCTCTTGAACAACAACAAAGGTATAGAAGAAATAAGAAATCACAAAGCAGGAAAAATAATAAAGCGCCAAATAAGTCAACTATATACTTGTTTCAGAGTTCTTTTGTGTGTTACTCCCAGTGCATATTGCTTGCTATTTGTGTTTAATGATTTCTGCTCACAACAATGATACGTTTGATATTTTATATTTACCTGCGAAATGTTATTTTACCTTCTATTAGTATTCAAAGTTGTACGTGAACTCTTACTTTTTATGTAAGTTTTCACTCACTTCCGTTTTTGTTGCCAATGCTTGTGTGCAAACTGTAGTTGTTTCAGGTGGGAGGACCTCGTCAGGCGCCAATGCCTTTAGTCCTCTCTTTCCCAAGTGTAACATTGTGCACTTGAATAAAATCAATTCAATTCTATTGAAAAAATTTCGGAGTCCATGCTCTGCCGGGATAACGGGGGCAAGCGATGCTTGGCGTGTGCGTGCCTTTTTCTTTCTTTCTTTCTTTCTTTCTTTCTTTCTTTCTTTCTTTCTTTCTTTCTTTCTTTCTTTCTTTCTTTCTTTCTTTCTTTCTTTCTTTCTTTCTTTCTTTCTTTTTACTTCTTTCTTTTTCTTTCTTTTTCCTTCTTTCTTTTTCTTTCTTTCTTTCTTTCTTTCTTTCTTTCTTTCTTTCTTTCTTTCTTATTTAAAACTTTTGACTTCCTCGATACCGGGCAGTGCTTTCATCCACGTGATGAGTAGCGCAACAATGCAGTTACTAAAAACATCTACCACGGTCACGCCTTCATATCCAGGCAATGCGGCGATGTGAAACTGAAAGTGATCTCTGTAAAAAAAATGAAGACTGCCATAACATAAGTGGCTGACCGCCTACAAGTGCACAATCGAGAGAACATTAATTATTAGAAAACGGCTCATAAAACACGCATGTGGCTGGCGCACATTCCAGGAGCGCATTTCCGTACGCTCGCAGGCGCAGTATTTTGCAGACACCGCCACCGAAATGCGTGAGCCATAACAAGGTTCACTTGAAAAATATTTAATACTTGTCGTCTTCATAACAATTCTGCCCCATTCTGGGAATTAAGAAACATGCATCCAAATGCATCTCGGGTGTCAGGAGGACATACGCGTATGACCATATTTTTCTCGCCTGAATATGGCGCTTAAATATTTTTTGTGTGTGTGACGCATATGCTGTGGAATTGTATTGTGTTTTTACATCGATTGGTTTTGCTGGGTGACATATTTTTCGCAGTTTGTCTCTTTGTTTTCGGTACCTTATGCGTTGTTTTCTGAGCGAGAAGGAGTAGTATATGCTGCCATAAAGGCGCCAGCCCTTCATATTTATCATTTTCAAAAAAAAAAAAGAATTCGGCGCAGTTGGGTAATGCTTCGCGGAATGTGTAAGTGCCGCGTGATGAATGAGCAAGTAGGGAAGAGGCTACATGATGACTAATGACAGCAGAAACAGAAAAGTAAACATGTTATCCCACTCCAAAAACAAGTTGTCGAGGCAGCAACCTGAACTATTCATTGCATTTAAGTATTCTTGAGAACATCTGATGAACTAATCTGCGTGACGGAAATATTGTGCAAATTCTATTCAATTGCATGTAAGCTTGCTCCATCAAGGTAAGCTCCTTATGCAAAACATTTTAATGCATGGCAAGAACTTCAGGCATGGGTTGGGCAAATCACTCGTGCTCTTGGTTGAGTGAATTCTTATTAACGCGAAATCGTCATTTGGCTAGGCTTGGAGAAAACGCGTGCATGCTGCGCGTCCACAAGAACCGCGCGTCCGGAAAGCACGTGACCTTTCCCACCGCCATTGACTCAACTCGGCGCTTACAATACATCTTTCCAACGAGAGGCGTGCCGTAATTCCCTTTGGGCTTATTAAAGTTCGCGCGACCCCCCCCCCCCTCTTCCTGCCACTTTCCAAATGCCTTGCCGACGCAGCGACTTCCGCCTTGGTACTCCTGTGCAACAGTCCAAAAAAGGGGGAGCTCTCTCTCTCCGATGACTCCAACTACTTCCACTTACAGATTAAGATGAGGAGGAATCCCTGTAGCAGCAGGGGGAGGTCCTGTCTCGAAGAGTGTGTGCCATTGTCCGGCGTCTTTTTCCAGAGCGGAGTTCTTTAAGCTTTTCGTTATGCCGGGTAGTGCGAACCGTAATTATCATCATCATGAACCTGCACGCGCTCGCTTCGTAATCTTCAACTTATGCTTTACTCCCACAATACGCTCGCCGATTTGTCCGGCGTGGCATATAAAAACTATGATGGCCGAGCCTGTTGCAGGACTAAAAATCACGTAGCATCATGTAACGACTCGTTACGGGACAGAAATAGCATAACGTAACGTAATAGCTAGTCACGTGACTAAAAATTACGTATCATCTAGTCACGGGAATAAAATTACGAAGCATCGGGTAACAACTATTCACGTGAGTAAACATCACATAACAGCACTCGCGTGACCGAAAATCACGTAACATCACATAACTAATCACGTGACTAGAATCATGTTACTTCGCATAACTACTGGCGTGCCTCAAGAACACATAACATCACGCAACATTTAGTCACGTGATTAAAAATCCCGAAGCATCTAGTCACGTGACTAAAAATCACGAGACATTTAGGTCACGTGTCTAAAATCAAGCAACATCGCGTAGTAGCTACTCACGTGACATCTTCCCGCCATAAACCGCCTAATAGCTGGTCCCATGACATGTTCCCGCCAACAGCCTTATAGAAGCTAGTCACTTGACTAAAAGCACATCACGCACCAGGCCGTCAAGTGAAATGTCTAGCCAAGTCTAGCCTAGTACTCCTAGCAGAAACTTAGCATTTCTAATCATTAGCAAAGCTTAGCTAGGTCGAAGGCTAGCTCCACTGATGGTTCCAGCCTTGCCCCACAAGTGCGAGCGGCGTACTTTTTTTTTTCACTTTAAAAGGAGCACTGACGCATAAACATCAGACTATTATTTTCTGTTGTTGCAGTAAGCAGATAACGACCCACATATCCCGGCTTGAAACCTCGCTTGCCCAAGCGCTATGATTAATTGCTTGGAGACTGTTTTATAGCGCCCTGTCGCAGTTTCGATTTCAGAGAGCGCTGAGTCACGCCGTACCCTGAATAGTATTCATGTAAGCATAGCTGACCGCGTGAGCACACTCAACCACGTTCACGTGAGCTCGGCGTTGACAACTGTTTTCAGCGAAGGCTCCCAGGGTGCTGCTATAATCCTCTCTGGGATGTTGTAAATATCCCCTTCCGGCGCGAATTATGATGCACTGTATACGGACGTGTCAAATTCACACAGCATTATTCCAAGGCCCTCAATATTACATTCCAAGCAAGAAAATGAAGAAATGTGTTCTTTTGTGTGAGTTTCAGTCATTTATTGTTATAAGTATGTAATTGAAAATTTAAGTTTTCTGCAGTCAGTCACGTTCCATTTTGACATGAAAAGAACGAAATCATAGGGCTCCAAATGTGTGCGCAAGTAGTTTTTGGTTGTACTAATTTAGCGAAAAGAAAATAGTACTCTTGACTTTGGTGCTGAAGTGCGGCACGTCGTACAAGCCGTCGAACATCGAAGTACCTTTAACAGAAGGATCGATTACAGTCATACGCCGCACACTGAAGTTAAAGTCAATATATACTAACGATGGAGATTGTTCAGTTAATCCAGTGAACAATGTATCATGCTTTCTTTTCGCCACAACTTGACACCACTAGCATAAACAATTAGCGTGCATAAACGTAGCCACCGCCGCTGGAGGGGGGATATGCGTGACACCCCAAAAATGCACTGCCGAGGCAAAGACGTCAGCCTTTGTACTTCCGTGCAAGTCCACAAAGGAGGTGTGCCCTCTTTCCATTTAAAACGTCTCCTAGGAGAGGGCGCTTGCAACGATCGTGGGAGCCAACACGAACTCGTGATGCAGGTGGCTGTTGGTTGTTCACACTAAAACCACGTTGGTGTCAATGACGATAGTTATGGCATTTGGCATACAGTTGCACGACGTGTATTTTTGTGATTGATTTTGAGTAGTTTTAGTCTATAGTAGCAGTTGAGACTTTGTAGATTGCGTGTTTCCACAAGTATATCCCGCAAGTATCTCGGCTTCAAAATTTTGTGTCAGTACTCTTTTAAACCTCTACCCATACCCCAGTTGGCCTTCAACTACCGTAGCGACATATTCATCGCATAACTTTTCCTCACATTACTTTGCGTGAAAAAGATATTAACTGCCAAAGTATTAACAGATAGGCTTAAGCTGCCACGTGCTGCGCGACCTGCTCGCCACCGATTACATTTGATTTGCACACTAGGCACTACAATTGACTTCTGCCGCTCACTATTCGAGTTTTTAATGGCATTGAGCAGCATGCTGTTGTGCGATTTGCTTCTCATGTCCACGAATGTGGACGCAGGTAGCGGCCGATGTTATGCAGGGCGTTTCAAGAAAAGTGTCAGGAAATCCTGAAAATAAGGTAACTACGATACTTGGAATGAAGGAGAGCTGAGCTAGTTAGTAGGTATTCACGTTAAAGAGACAGGGCGTGGAAACATTAACGCAAGAGAGAAGTCAAAACACGGTGTTTGTGTTGTCTTGACTTATCTCTCTTGTGTCCGCGTATGCATGCCCTCTCTTGAACGTGAATCTGACACTTGCTTGCTACCTGAGGCATTACTTTTAATGTGGCGGAAGACATCTTAAGCTAAGCAACGACATTGAGTATATATGGAAATAAATTAGCTTTAAAATGTAGTAGACGACGACTTGTACCAAATGGAACAATCGAAGCCCTTCCTGCGAAAAGCCCATTGCCGCTTAGAGATATCCAAAAAGCGACCGCTGTTAATATTTGCGGGATGATGATATCGGACGTATCTCACCGTCGATGATAAAAGATAAGCGTGAAAACACGGACACAGGAGTAGAGATCAAGACAATACAAATGTCTCGTTCTCTTTTGTTGTGTCCGTGTTTGTACCCCTTACCTTTTTTTTCATAATGATTTCCTACCTTTTAGTTCAAACTTCTGTCGTTTTAAGCTTCATTTCACTGGTGATCTCAACCAGTGCACTTCGCTTTGTAGGTGTGCGTGTTGCGCTCGCCATAATACCAGGCAAGGCCCACCTATACGTTAACAAATGCAGAACGGACCCCACTGCAATTATTGTCAGAAATGGTGACTTCATTCTAGTCGTTTCCTCGTTTAGCTTATGGACGCTTGGCTTGCGGCTTAACCCGTGAATTTGGTTGAATTTCGCCAATCTACGATGATCATTTTAGGCTCATTCTTGCGAATCTCTTAGCAGAAATGATATTTTCTCTAGTTCAAAAATAATTCAACTTTAATTTCTGTAATTAAGGCTGTAATTATCGTCTGTACGCACTTGAAGATGTTTGCCACCCGCAGAAAAGGTCATTATTAAGGCAAGTGAGCAAATAACGCATTTTAAGGATTTTATGACATATTTTTTGAAGCACTCTGTATATAAAAGAACTGTCTTCGAAACTTTTCAGTAAATATGCTGCGCCAAATTAGCTGATGATGCTAAGTTAAGTGACAAAAAATTTATTTGTGGGCAATGGAGGAATGCACGTTAATATACTGACTGTTATTTAACTCTATGTTCAACACCCTCGTGAGTATAGTCTTGTCCTTTGGTTCCATTGCTCCGATTGTGATACACAACTGGAGGATCATGCAGCAACGTGTCCACACTTTCTGTACCTTGGAGCACAACGCGAACGTCGCAAGCAGCCCAATTAGTTGACCGGAGATTACAGGACCAGTGTTCACTGTATGTTGTCAAATTACATAGTTTAAGAACTCTAAGGCATGTGCATAGTTGAGACATTTGTAGTCTTGTTGCAAATCTCATTGCTTTGACGAATGCCAGTTCGCTCAATTTACTACTTACGAAAATGTTAGTCCTACTACGTTTCGCTCGTTTTTCTGTTATTTTGCAATGCTGTGACCATCCTCCTCTTTGTTTCTCTTACGAGATTATAGCGTCTGTTCATAGTAAAACATGTTTTCAAGAGGTTTCCGAAGAACCATGTTTTCTTTTACTTATTCAATAATATTGTTGAACATTGCAGAAAATAGCCCGACAGTCATTATGGCGGTTGTTGTTTACCAGCCCACGTAGTCCTCCTCCTCTTCCCTCACTCCAACGGCACCGCAACATCGACCCGCGGCGGCAAAAGCGCCGACCAGGCGCTTGTGAGAAGGGATGTGGCGAAAGGTGCGGCTTCAGGCGGGTGGCGTGGACGACGTCTTAAGACACGGTAGACGCAGTAGGGTCGTGAGCAGCGATTTCATACGTAACGTCAGTCACCTGGCGTATCACACTGTACGGGCCGGATTATTTAGGGAGAAGCTTTTCGGACGGGCCGACATGCCGAGACGGAGGCCACAGGAGGACGAGGTCACCCGGATTGACGAGGGAAAGGAGTGAAAATTTTAAGTGTTTGGTTTTCCTTGTTAGACACAATATTAATGACAACTAACACACAATAATGCCAAGAAAGGTATAGGGGATGTTATTAGAAGTAATCGTAATGTAAATGTGAAGAAAGAAAAGTGGACGAAAAGATAACTTGCCGTGGGCAGAGACCGAACCTGCGACCTTCGAATAACGCGTCCAATGCTCTACCAAATGAGCTACCACGGCGGCCATCCCCCCGTCCACTTTATAGGGTGTATCCGTGCATTTAAACGTTCGAGCGTTAGTCAGCGCCACCAGTAGCCATGACGGCGAGTGCGGAACACTCTTTTCCTGCCTGTTGCGTCACGTAGCACATGATCTTATTACGAGCTGGCAGCTGACCAATAATTCCTCGCATACTACCTGAAAGCCTCAAGTCTGCCAGAACGAGACCCTCGCTATGAATGAAGGAGAGAGAGAAAGAGAGGCAAAGGAAAGGCAGGGAGGTTAACCAGGTTATACCCGAAAGAAGTGAAAATTTTAAGTGCTCGTTTTTTCCTTGTTAGACAAAATATTAACGAAAACTGACAGACAATAATGTCATGAAAAGTATAGGGGATGTTATTAGTAGTAACTGTAATGTAAATGTGAAGAAAGAAAAGTGGACGGAAAGACAACTTGCCGTGGGCAGGGATCGAACCTGCGACCTTCGAATAACGCGTCCGATGCTCTACCAACTCAGCTACCATTGATATCCTGATTAACGAGTGCGTTCTGGTGGTGGCTGTCGTAAGTATGTTTCTGCCGTGCTAGCGAGTCAGAAAGGCGTCCATGGGCAATCTCACATGCCTTTTTGGCTGCGGCAATAGCATGGCAAGCATACGCTGTCGACAGGTTGGCAGTGCTGGGCACGGGCGTGTCAAGAGGCAAGGTCGGTTCTCTTCCGTAGAGGAGATAAAAGGGAGAATATCCAGCAGTGTCATGGGGCGAGGAGTTGTACGCAAAAATTGCGAAAGGTGGGGCAGTGTGCTCGTCGCGATGATCAGTCGAAACATACATGGAGAGCATGTCAGCGATTGTGCGATTCGAACACTCAGTGAGACCGTTTGTTTGGGGATGGTAGGCCATTTTAAGCTTGTGCTTTGGGGCAGAAGAACAGAGTAGGTCGACCTTAAATAAAAAGTGGCGACCTCGGTCTGTTAGAAGTTGGCGAGCAGCGCCTTGGTGCGAAATGACGTCTTGTATCAAGAAGTCGGCGACGCCTGTAGCGCAACTGCTCGGGAGAGGTTTCGTGATGGTAAAAGGGGTGGAATAATCTGTCGGCGATTCATCTGTTACCTGTGTTAGAAAGATGGAAAGGACCGAGAAGGCCGAGTCTAACACGAAAGAAAGGCTCGGCAGCTATGTCAGTAGGTCGAAGAAGCCCGGAAGGCTGTAGAGCTGGTTTTTTCCGGCGTTGGCATGACTCGCAATAAGCCACGTAACAATGTACGGAACGGTAGTGGCTGAGCCAGAAGAAGCATCGGCGGACACAATCATACGTTCTGGCAGCACCAAGGTGACTGGCCGTCGGTACATCATGTAGTTGCTGTAGTAGAGTCGACCGCAGGTGAGTGGGCACCACAAAGTAGCTCCTGTCTCACGGGGTGCATGTTACGGCGGTATAAGATGCCGTCTACACTCTGAGGCAAAAGGGTGTTAAAAGGGTGTGTCGTTTGTGCTTTCGGGGACCAATGGGGCTGCCACAACCATTAGTCCCTTTAAGGACTAACGGCACCGGGTCTAACAGTTAGTCCCCACAGATCACATCAAGGCGCCAACAGTTAGTCCTCCCATTTACACCTTATCGGGCAACCGTTAGTCCTCACAATTGCACCTCAATAGACTAACATTTAGTCCTCACATTTACACCTTACCGGCCAACCGTTAGTCCCCACAGTTGCACCTCACCGGCCGAACGGTTGGTCCACTCAAACACTCCAGTGGGATGAACTTTTTATCCCCCGTTCAAATTATGCGTTAATCCCCAGGGATAACTTTCTACAGTTACTCTCCGCAAGACTTAATACTTTTTTTTCGCGTGTTTTTCTCCGCAGTGAGGAACAAATGGCGCGGAAAAGAACAAGCGAAAAGATATGTAGTCATGCGTGTATCTTGCTTTCATGCGACAACGTAAGACAAAAGTGAGACAATGAAAAGTTTTATTTTTTCTATATATACACATAAAATGTCTGCATTCTTTCAGTGAATTCACTGCCAGATGTGAAATCCAGGTCCAGTCACGTTGCCATATCTCTTCTACACCAAGCAGCTTTTGATCCGTAGTCAAGAGTGAACAGAGTTTCAGGTCGGGGGTCTAATGCAGCGTGTTCTCCGGGAGCTGCATTGCGCAGTTTTCCGAGTAGGGGTGTCCCGTAGGTCGGGGCGACGAATATCGACGGGGCTGAGGGCACCGGCAGGGTTGCCGTTGGGTGGACATGAAAAGGAGCCAGAACTCAAGACAAAAGTAGCCAAAAGTAGCCATGCCATTTAATATTATCGCCAAATTTGTAGCCAAGTGGAAGAGAAGTGGTATTATGAGCAGATTCTTTAGTATTGATCAATAAATAATACCATTTTGAATAAGTAAGAGCATAGAAAGCCACCGATCAGTTGGAAATAAATTAAGTGAACAAATTACGATAAATTCATTACGCGTGCATATATTTTATGTAGAACATATGAGTTCTTGCCAGACACAAAGTTATATTAGAATATTCCAGCCAGCAAGTCAGAAGGAACATGTAAAGTTGAAAGAGACTTTCCTTGAAGCTGCAGACCAAATTCTGGTTGTAGATGAACAGGCCAGCTAAATTTTGTTGCAGATGTCTGTTTTCCCATTTACACGAGAATACGCACTGCGCATCAGAATTATTCGTAAAACTTGCGCGTAGCATCACTATAGATGGCGGGAAGCTTGAGCACCGAGCTGGCCACGTGTTCGTTACCATGCACGCAACTTCTCCACTCCGTATTTGGAGACGCGCTAAGCGTCGCGTAAGGGTGCCTCGATGCGCACCAGCCTACTGGTGGGTGGAGGACGACCGTACGTATCCGCTGAAGCGAGAGAAAAGCTTATAAACAATGTGTTTTGTCTGCAAAAATGAGAAGAAATGGCTACTTAATTGCGCCAAATCAGCACTTTAAAAAGTAGCCAGAAAATAGCCATGGCGCCAACCGCAAATTTTTGTCGCCAGACGGGGTCGAAAAGTAGCCAATTTGGTGCAAAGTAGCCACCAACGGCAACCCTGGGCACCGGGATCGATGATCGTGCGGGGACGGCGAGTGACTA
>JALIZH010016250.1:0-19131 GCA_030522465.1 Rhipicephalus appendiculatus | reverse complement strand
ATCTGGTTGTAGCGTTTGAGCATCACCACAGTATATATTAGTGCTTCGGTTGAAATAAACCATTTTGTTAAAAGTTAGCGCACGTGTTGTGTCCTCCCTTCTCGTCCTTGTGTCACTTTGCGCTAAATACTTCCTAATGTATTACCAACAAGGCCGAATTTCTCCCCTTGTGGACCTCTTGGGAGCCTGTTTCGACGCAATTGTACGACGTCGCTCACGATAGCCGTTAGTGATAAACTATATCGGAAATACCTACATGAGGTCAGTGTGATAGACATTGCGACGATAAACTCTTCGATGAAAGACCGCCCCATTTCTATCACCTTAGACGAGTTGCCGGAACTCCGCGGATCGCCGCAGTGGCGGTGTTTTGAACCTTCTACGAAGACAAGCTTCCTGGTCGCAGGACCCTCGTGATAGACTTTGAAGTAGTTGAGCTGCCCAACGCAGTATCAATTGACACAGTGATACAAACTGCTCTTCAGAAGGTTGGAAAGGCCTCAGCCGACGTAGTTGTGTTGTGTTCCTATTCAAATCTGAGATTCATCAATCGAAAGGAGAGCGCTTCCAGCAGTGACAGCAACAAGGTAAAATATCTTAGCAGAACTTGTTGCTGGGCTAGACGGTACATAACTTTGAGAAAAGCCTAGACGCCTTAGCACCACTCTCTTTTGTTGTGCGGTTAACCTCCCTGCCTTTCCTTGCATCTCTCTCTCTCTTCTTCTTTCTGCAGGTGGCGCATAGGTGTCAGAGTTTTTTCTAGAGGCTAACAAAGCGTGCTTGTGTGTATGCCTTAAGGCTGTAATGCACGCAAACGTAGCTGTTTTGTATTCAAGTATTTGTGCTTGTGCGTATGTGTATATGTATTCGCGCGTTTTGACCTTCCGGATAACTTAAATGGACGTCGTGCGTTCTGATGTTTTTGTGTTGAGATATTATTTCATTTGGTGCATGGAGAATAATGCAAAATTAAACGCCGAACTTTGGAGAATTGAGATTTACGAACGCCGGTAAACGCCTAATTTCTCCACAAAAACAAACTCCGAAAGACATCCTCCGATTTTAATCAAAAAGAAACTTCGAAAACACGGAGCCGTAGATGTAACGAACGAAGTTCGTTATATCTACGGTGCATAAGTTTCTAGGGTGCATAAGTTCGGTTCTGAGCATCGAAAACACGTATGTATGGTGTTTCTATGTAATATTCTTTAGGTAAAATCTGACGCGTGAATTTTTTGTTCGTTTGAGACAAGTGGCGAAGTGCAAAAAAAATCTTCCACGACATGCAATCCGTCTGGTTCTGTTTTATCCTGCCGCATACAAATATTGACACGATGAAAAGTACTCGCGAGCTCCGTGATATTGTGAGAAACATTAATTAATTTGTTCCGATTATCTCATTCTCAGATATCTAAGTGCGCCCTATTTATGTACAAGAACACGAGTGCGCTCTCATTTTCCGGTAGAAGGGAGCTTTGTTTGACAGCGATAATATTTCCAGCCGTCGAAAATACACACTCCGAACTTGCGGATGAGGCTGGGATGCACGTACTTTTTTGCAAGTACCGCCACACGGGGAAATTTGGGCTCATGGTCTTTCCACCACTTTAGTGCGTCCGAGCTATGTCCGAGCTGAGGCTCTGAGAGGCACACCTCAAACTGAGCTGACAGGTCACTAACGCGAGGCTCTGCATCAAATAATATGTCGAGTGCTGTCGCTGTGGTCTGGGTAGTGCCTGTCCTGCTTTCGTCATCCGAAGGTGCCAAGTCATCGAGCATTTCTTGAACATTGGCACGGATTGCCTCCTGAGCGCCTGGTTCTTCATACTGGAGGCTTTTGTACTTCGGATCCAGAAAAGATGCTTTCTGGCGTGCAGACACCGAGATCTGTTGGGCGTCCCAGTCCAATGAGAATCAGCGAGATATCTCCAGCTGAGCTATTTCTTTAACTATCTCGACCAGAGTGTCGCCAGATGCCCGAGGCTCTAGCTTTTTCACCAATGCTTTCATTACTGGCCAAACCGTGGAGACAGGGGACACTGTGTCGCTGCAGAGAATGGCAGTTGCAAGCTGATCGAAGAGGCTCAAGGACCTCGCAAAGTTATCTGATAATGTTCCATTCTTGCTGACTGATCTCAAGGTTCTGCGCTCATTTGCCATGACAACCGTTCGGTCAGCAAGAACGCTTTGAATGGCACGCCGGTGCTTGATAAGCTTTGCGAGAATCTGGTAAGTAGTGGTCCATCTGGTCGGGCAGCTTTGCGTGAGGCGCTCTGTTGGTAAGCCGAGCAGCTCTTGTCGCCTGCTCAACTCGTCGCTGGCGATGGTCAATCAATCAATCAATCAATCAATCAATCAATCAATCAATCAATCAATCAATCAATCAATCAATCAATCAATCAATCAATCAATCAATCAATCAATCAATCAATCAATCAATCAATCAATCAATTTATTTTCCACTTCAGCAAGTAGAGGGCATGGGAAGAAAAAGCTCCTGTGAGCTTGACTAGGCTTCCCAGCCGGTTACAGTTCTGCAAGCAGTGACAGCATACAGAAACTGGCGTACGCAAGTAAAAGCACAGAAAAAAAAAGCATACATTATTCTTACACATAGACACCGAAAGAACACTCCACGTACATGCAATTCAGGGGAAAAAAAACGAAAAAAAAAACGGCTACATAAAAAATAAAGCTCATAACTGACATTTTAGTTATCTCACGAAGAAAGCATGCAGCGCAGGCCTGCATGATGAAATATAAAAACCATTTTGCGATAAAAGGTTTAACACAGAGGGCAAAGTTATTCTTAGCATCTGGGCCCCGTAGTTTGTGCGTGGTGTTCTTGTTTCACTTTTTCACGAACCGTAAGGGATACGAAGAAGAATATTCAGATAACTCTGCTAAATCGGCCAGCATTCAAATATTATTATTTTATTTCATATTTATAGCGAAGAACAAGGCGTAAGTTATAAGTTTGGAAAACCGTTGGGATATCGGCAGCGTGGAAAAGTTGTGCAGAAGGATGATCTCTGGCTAAGTTGTACACTATGCGTAAAGCCTTTTTCTGTAGAACACTGGCTAAGTTGTACACGATGCTGCGTAAAGCCTTTTCCTGTAGAACATGGAGCCTTTTTAAGGCTGTATGCGTGCCATTGCCCCATACAAGTTGACAATAATTCACTTGTGACATAAAGATTTGAAGAGCAACAATTTGATATTAGTTGGAAGAAAGTAACTATTGCGGTATAATAGACCAACAAAACGCGAGACAGCTAAACACACGTGATTGATATGCACATCCCATAGCAGCTTTTCCGTAAACCAAACACCAAGAGTTTTAAATGCTGGTACAATTTCTACATTTTTGGAGCCATAAGTCAAAGACTCACAAGATGATACAGTTTTACCCTTAGGCGGAAAATGATCGCTTTCGTCTTGGCCGCGTTAATTTCTAGCGCATTTAATTTCGACCAGCCTTCCAGGGAGACAAGCATTCCATTAGCTTTTCTTATCAATTCGTCGAGTGTCGGAAGTGGGCAGCCAGCTTCCCGCTTTTCTGGCAAAGGCCATCGATCTCCTTGTGGGACAGTGCTTTCTTGATGGAGACTGTGGGCACAGCAGGTAACTTCATTCGGTTCTAAAATGCCTCGCAGTGCATTCACTGCTTTGATGCCGTTAGATGCATTATCAGTGACAACAGCCGTCACCTTGCTCTCCAACTTCTATACCGCGATTACTTCTTCCATACGTTGCATGACATTTTCTCCCGTGTGCCGCTTTTAATTGCACTTCCTCCGTTGCTAAAGTGAACGCTTGTGCCTTCCACTCACTGTCCAAAGTGTGCGCAGTCACTGTGATGTAGGAATCTTGCGCCCTTGATGTCCAGCAGTCTGAGGTGAGCACTACAGCTGTAGCTGAGTTCATCTGAAATGCTACCGTCTCTTTCAAGTAATCATGCAGAAGTTTAATTTGATTTTTTTAGCTTAGAATTGGAAGGTGTCTTATAGCTTGGCTCCACGACGACCATAAAATGTCCAAAATGTCTAAATCCTTTACTCGTTGCTAATGCAAAAGGCAATTGATTGATAGCGATCATTTTTGCTAGTGCCTGGTCAATCTTCTCCTGTCTTTCAGCGCTCCTCTTCTGTCGTTTCCGTGGCTTAGGTCGTGCTAGCCATGGCGAAACCGGAACGGGCAGGCTTCGGTACGCGACCGCTCGTCACCAAGCTGCATGCTCTCCTTGCCAGTGGCGTCAATGTCTCTCTGCACTGGGTCCCATATCACGTGGGAATACAGGGGAAATGAGCAGGCAGACGCCCTGTCGAAAGAAGCGCATCACTCCACCGTCTCTGTGTGCCGTGCCGTGGTCGTCTCAAAATATTCGAGGCTCACCTTGAGGCGGCTACTGCTGAGCTGCAACCCCGACGATCGTGTAGCCACGCCAGTATGGAACCACCGACCCGGCTGCTCAACCGGGGTCTCTCCAGGAGGGAGTAGTCCCTTCTACTGCGTTTACGCATCGGCTGGTACTGACCTGCGCCCCGGACTCATCGGCTTGGCAAAGCCTCGTCCTCCGCGTGCACTGCGTGCGGGGCGGACGAAACTATTGCCACGCGCGTTTCTTTTACTGTATTCGGTTTACGCCCACAAAGACTGTGAACAAACCGCGCCTGCAGTGTTCGAGAAGGTTCACGATTCTAGTAGATCATTTTGTTAAGATTGCGCGCAAGACGCGAACACCCAAGATTATTCGAGAGCTTGCGCGACGACCAGAGATAAGACAAGAATGTTCGACACGTGAGTTATAAAAGCCGGCGCGTTCCAACGAAGTTCAGTTGATCGCCGGCCGACGCTCTGTTCGCCGCTATCGGTGCCAGCGTGTATTACTGTAATCCTACTTTCTGTTTACCGGCCACAAGTTCGGCCCTAATAAACAGTTTCATTTTGGACACGTCGCCTGCTGCCTTCGTCGACGTCACAACCACGTGACATCTGGTGGAGGTGCTGTGCGTTCATGTTCCGGACGCCCCCGTCAAGCCGTGAACCCAGCCCAAGTCGCCAAGAAGAAACCGACACCATCCAGGAAAGTCGAACTAGCCGGAGACTACAAGGACTGGCACCACAATACGGACCCCTGCCTGCCAAGCCAAAAGCCACGGAGACGAAGACAAAAGGCACGATGACGGCCGAAGTGCCCCCCTGCAGCGATCGTGATGCAGCCGCCCAGGGAGCCACCGACATTCCGTGGTTCGCCGTGTGAAGACCCTGAAACCTGGCTAGAGACGTTCGAGAGGGTCTCAACGTACAACAACTGGAACTCCGAGGACAAGCTGCGCCACGTATACTTTTACCTGGAAGAAGCAGCAAGGACATGGCTCGAGAATCGGGAGTCCACAATTCATACCTGGGACCTGTTTCGCAGCACTTTTTTGGAGACGTTCACGAGCGTCGTCAGAAAAGAAAGGGCCGCGACCTTGCTTGAGACACGGGTGCAGCTGCCGAACGAACACGTGACCATCTTCGTAGAAGAAATGACGCGACTGTTCCGCCAAGCCGACCCTGCCATGCCCGAAGAGAGGAAAGTTCGCCTCCTCATGCGAAGGGTCAAGCAGGAGCTCTTTGTGGGACTGATGCGGAACCCACCTACCAGTGTCAAGAATTTGTCGCTGAAGCAACGACAATTGAGAAGACGCTAGACATGCGCAACCGGCAATACGATCGTCGTTCCACGCCACACATCACCGAAGTCCAAGGGCTCCGCTCCGACGACCTGCGCGAGACGATAAGGGCCATTGTGCGAGAAGAACTGCGCCGCATGTTCCCGTCATCGCCTCCTCAGGTGGACTCAATCACTAATATCATTCGTGAGGAAGTCCGGCAATCCCTGGGAATCCCCGAACCACCACACCCTCATCCGGAGGCCATGAGCTACGCTGCCGCAGCACGTCGTAACGCTCCCCCCGCCGCGCCCACGTGAAGACGTCGCACCGCCGCAGTTCCGCCGCCAGACGCTACCGCCACCGACGCCATATCGTCCACCCGCTGGTCAACGCTACACTCCTCGAAAGACCGACGTTTGGCGCGCCCCTGACCACCGCCCACTTTGTTACCACTGCGGAGAGGCTGGCCACACCTACCGCCGGTGCCAGTACCGACAGATGGGGCTACGAGGTTTCGCCGTCAACGCGCCTCGCCCACAGCGGGGTGAACGACCGCAAGACATCGCCGACTACCTCGCAGGTGCTCAGTGGACACCCCGACGACCATCCCGCTCGCCGTCGCCTGGCCGCTACATGTCGCCGCACCGCCGGCAGTACGCTGGCCCAATCCGGGGCCGATCTCCTAGCCCTTACTCGGAAAACTAAGGGCAGCAACCGATGGAGGTGCGGTTGCTGTACGACGAACTACCGAAGATCCTCCGCCGCCGCCGACGACGACGCCGCAAGGAAATCTAAAGAACCCGTCACAAGACGAACGAGGCCCTGGCGTGGAAACTTCGCAGCCCGAAGAAGACATCACTACGCAACGTGGAACCGCTGGAACAAACCGACGCAGCCGTGACCCGACGCCGCGACCTAACCGCAACGCGAGACGACGAACTACCGACCTCAACGTTCTTATCGACGGCCACGGAGGTGACCGCTCGTCGACACTGGGGCCGACTATTCCGTCGTCAGTGGGTCATTCGCCGCCAAGCTGAAGAAAGTAAAGACCGCTTGGAGTGGACCCGAAATCCGGACAGCTGGAGGCCACCTGATAACGCCGATTGGAGTCTGCACGGCGAGAGTCACCGTCAGTAACCGGACTTATCCTGCGAGCTTTGTAATCCTACAAAACTGCTCCAGGGATGTGATACTTGGAATGGACTTCCTAAGTGACCACGGCGCCGTCATCGACCTAAGGTCTGAGTCCATAACACTAACCTCAGACAAAGCGCTCCCGCCTCTCGCGACGCCAGGGAACCATGCATTGAATGTGATAGAACAGCAGGTGACCGTTCCGCCGCTCTCCAGCATCATTATTTCCGTCGGCACCGAAAACCCTGCGAACCTTGAAGGCGTCATCGAGGGCGATCAGCACCTACTCCTGAACCGTCAAATTTGCGTCGCAAGAGGTATAGCCGAGCTGCGTGACGGTAAAGCAAAGGTAGTGCTGACAAACTTCAGCCACGAATATAGGCACCTAAACATTGGTACGACGGTCGCCTACATCGATGAATACGTGGCCGCCAGCAATGCTTTCGCCCTCTTCGATGCTGCCGAACCTGCTTCGACGAATCGAGGTCCCGAACCAGATTTCGACGTCAACCCGAGCCTCCCGAAGCACAAGCAAGACCAGCTCAAAAGTCTGCTCTTGCAATTCAAGGACTGCTTCTCGTCGTCGTCAAGAATTCGACAGACCCCAGTCGCAAAACATCGCATCATTACAGAGGAAAATGCGAGGCCACTCCGCCAGAGCCCGTACCGAGTTTCGACGCGAGAACGCGAAGCCGTAAAGAAGCAAGTCGATGAAATGCTACGCGACGACATAATCCAGCCGTCCAAGAGTCCCTGGGCGTCTCCCGTGGTGTTGGTGAAGAAGAAGGACGGGACGCTACGTTTCTGCGTCGACTATCGTCGCCTGAACAAGATCACGAAGAAGGACGTGTACCCCCTCCCACGGATAGACGACGCCCTGGATCGACTCCACAACACGAAGTACTTTTCGTCGATGGACCTGAAGACGGGCTACTGGCAAATCGAAGTCGACGAGAGAGACCGAGAAAAGACTGCCTTTATAACACCAGACGGCCTGTTCGAGTTTAAGGTCATGCCTTTTGGTCTTTGCTCGCCCCCGCGACCTTCCAACGCGTTATGGATACTGTACTGGCTGGCTTGAAGTGGCAGACTTGCCTTGTGTACTTGGACGACGTCGTTGTGTTTTCCTCGAACTTCGATGAACACCTGCGGCGCCTTGAAGCTGTACTTCAGGCAATCAAGACGTCCGGACTCACTCTCAAGCCAGAGAAGTGCCGCTTCGCGTACGAAGAACTTTTGTTCTTGGGCCACGTGATAAGCAAATCCGGAGTACGCCCCGACCCGCAAAAGACAACCGCCATCGCTGCTTTCCCGCCACCCACCGACAAGAAGGCCGTGCGTCGATTTCTCGGCTTGTGTGCCTATTACAGGCGGTTCGTTAAAAACTTCGCCCGCATCGCCGAGCCTCTCACTAACCTCACCAGGACCGACGTCGAGTTCAAGTGGGAAACGCCGCAGGAGGAAGCATTTCAAGAACTAAAACGACGCCTGCAAACGCCTCCGTTACTTGCGCATTTCGACGAACACGCCGAAACAGAAGTGCACACCGACGCGAGCAGCGTAGGACTCGGCGCCGTCCTTGTGCAGAGGACGGACGGACTGGAAAGGGTTATCAGTTATGCTAGCCGGTCGCTATCAAAGGCAGACGCCAACTACTCCACAACAGAAAAGGAGTGCCTTGCCATCATCTGGGCTACATCAAAGTTTCACCCCTACCTTTACGGCAGGCCCTTCAAAGTTGTGAGCGACCACCACGCCTTGTGTTGGCTAGCTAGCTTGAAGGACCCTTCTGGTCGCCTCGCACGGTGGAGCCTGAGACTTCAAGAATTCGACATTACCGTCGTTTACAAGTCCGGAAGAAAACACTCTGACGCCGACTGCCTGTCTCGTGCCCCCGTCGACCCACCACCGCTGGACGACCAGAATGATGACGGCTTCCTGGGAACCATAAGTGCCGACGACTTCGCCGAGCGACAGCGCGCCGATCCGGAACTCAAGGGCATTATGGAATACCTCGAGGGCAAAGCCACCGTGGCTCCAAAGGTATTCAGACGAGGACTGGAGTCGATTTTCATGCGCAACGGCGTTCTGCTAAAGAAAAACTTCTCGCCACTTCGGGCCGACTCCCTCCTCGTAGTACCTTCGGCATTACGACCAGAAGTTCTGCATGCTTTGCATGACGACCCGACGGCTGGACACCTTGGATTTTCCCGTACGCTGGCAAGGATACAAGAAAAGTACTACTGGCCTCGCCTCACTGCCGACGTCACCCACTACGTGAGGACTTGCCGAGATTGTCAGCGACGGAAGACACCACCGACCAGGCCAGCCGGACTTCTCCAACTCATCGAGCCACCTCGCCGGCCGTTCCAGCAAATCGGCATGGACTTACTGGGGCCGTTCCCGACGTCGAATTCCGGAAACAAGTGGATCGTCGTAGCTACTGACTACCTCACCCGCTACGCCGAGACAAGGGCCCTGCCCAAGGGCAGTGCCGCCGAGGTAGCAAAGTTCTTCGTCGAGAACATCGTACTGCGTCATGGCGCCCCAGAGGTCCTCATTACCGACAGAGGTACGGCCTTTACCGCGGACCTAACTCAGGCGATCCTAAGGTACAGCCAAACAAGTCACCGCCGAACCACCGCCTACCACCCACAAACCAACGGCCTGACCGAGCGTCTAAATAAGACCATCGCCGACATGCTGGCCATGTACGTCGACGTCGAACACAAGACGTGGGACGCCATCCTTCCGTACGTGACCTTCGCATACAACACGGCCGTGCAAGAAACGACGCAGATGACGCCATACAAGTTGGTCTACGGACGGAGCCCGGCAACGACGCTCGACGCCATGTTACCTAACGTCACCGATGAGGAAAACATCGACGTGGCCGCCTACCTACAGCGCGCCGAAGAAGCACGACAGCTCGCCCGCCTGTGGATCAAGAATCAGCAGACGACCGACAGCCGCCGTTACAATCTTCGACGACGCTTCGTGGAATACCAGGCCGGCGACCGCGTTTGGGTGTGGACACCGATACGCCGACGTGGACTTAGTGAAAAACTCCTTCGGCGATACTTCGGGCCGTACAAGGTGCTTCGACGTCTCGGCGCTCTGGACTACGAGGTCGTCCCGGACGGCATAACGAACTCTCAACGGCGCCGTGCGCGACCTGAAGTCGTCCATGTCGTGCGCCTCAAGCCGTATTACGCGCGTTAGCAAACCAGAGACTCGCACTTATTGCTTAATTATTGTACTTTCTTTCTTTATTGTTGTGATTTATTGTTGCATGCATTTTTCCCCCGTGTTCTGTTTTAAGCATCGGGACGATGCCTTTTCAGAGGGGGGGCATTGCCACGCGCGTTTCTTTTACTGTATTCGGTTTACGCCCACAAAGACTGTGAACAAACCGCGCCTGCAGTGTTCGAGAAGGTTCACGATTCTAGTAGATCATTTTGTTAAGATTGCGCGCAAGACGCGAACACCCAAGATTATTCGAGAGCTTGCGCGTCGACCAGAGATAAGACAAGAATGTTCGACACGTGAGTTATAAAAGCCGGCGCGTTCCAACGAAGTTCAGTTGATCGCCGGCCGACGCTCTGTTCGCCGCTATCGGTGCCAGCGTGTATTACTGTAATCCTACTTTCTGTTTACCGGCCACAAGTTCGGCCTAATAAACAGTTTCATTTTGGACACGTCGCCTGCTGCCTTCGTCGACGTCACAACCACGTGACACTATTGAACACCTGTTATGTGTATGCCCAGCGCTTCAAGCACAACGAGCCGCCTTGCTCGCCGCACTCCGTCGCCAGAATCTACCCGCTGCTACACAGAGGCACCTCATGGTACCACACCCAGGTACCACACCCAGGTTTTGAAGACGGTTATTCGCTTCCTTGGGGACACTGGACCGGACAACCGGCTATAGAAGCCGCCCGCCGCGTCCTCGGTCATGGACGCCATTTCTCTTTTCCTTATCCTCTCTTCTTCACGTCTTTAATACTCTCTCGCAATTACCTTACAGGCACTGAGCCGTGCTCCCAACCAGGGCTGCAGAAGTTGCGTCTTTTCCTCTCCTCAACCTCTCCTTCTCCTCATCTTCATGCGTGCTTATAGCTGTGTGTGTGTGTGTGTTTGTGTGTGTGTGCGTGTGCGTGTGTGTGTGTGTGTGTGTGTGTGTGTGTGCGTGTGTGTGTGTGTGTGTGTGATTAAATTACTCAATTACTCTAAAGTCCAGCTTGAAGACAAATCCACTTGTCGAAACGTGGGCTGCAGTGATCTCTCATCGTTTCAAGCCTCCATCAACCCTTGAAAAGCGTGCGAACTTGAGCTTGTTGGTACACATACATCGTAAAAAAGAGCGCGAAAACGAGGACGAGACAGGGGAGACAGCAGCGCTAGTCCTGTTTCCTCTGTCTCGTCCTCGTTTTCGCGCTGTTTTTTACGATGTACAACCCTTGAACTTCGATCTTCGGAAGTTTACCTTGACACTAGTACTTCAAACTCAGTGACCAGTTTCCGATCTATTCATCCTGCAAAATTTGTCATTGGGATTTCGCATCTCAATTTTATGTGTCGTAATGTACTTGGTATAGGCGGTGCTGAAAGCGCAATAAACATTTTCCAGGAGCAGCACGTGACTCTGTTCGTTACTTCAATTTGACCAAGAACATGCATGCGAGCTCGCTTTGAAGATACAGTAGTGCCTTACATATTAATATTAAGATATACTCTAATGACAATAACCATCATAAGAAAATATTACATTTGACTATACGCCTAAGTTTGCCAAACAATGCACAAAACTCGCTCAATTTTCTATGCATACAGGGATAGGAAACCTACAGAAAAAAAAGAAGCTATAAAAGCAGAAGTCATGCATTAGGCCCCATGTTAAAATCTCATTTTCAACCAATACAAATTGCATACAATTTACAAACGTCATTTCAGTACAACTGCCCTCTTGGTCCTTGTCTGCCCATTAGCCAAAAAAATCACATTTTTTCGCTGGGTTCATTTTCGCTTTTTCAGAACAAGCGAACGTACTCGCGAACGTGGGAGAATTTCGCACAATTCTGTTACAGTCGACTGCGAAGCCGCTCTTGAAACCAGGTAAAGAGCAGGCCATCATGCACAGGGTCATGAAGAACACCTTGGCCGAACTAAGGTCTTTTCCTAGGTCCTGTAGGTCACTTGTGCTAACATCTTGCATTGCAGAATGGGCAACTTCCAAAGCCGGTAAGTCGGGAAACACGGTGTCAGCCCCTTCGTCCTTTAGACAGCCATCCTTTTCCTCGAAGGCCTTTCTATCATCATCAGAAAGAATGAAGCCGATATTTGTGCCGTTGGGGTGCCAACGAATGCCGACTTTGTCCAACGCCTTGACGAGGTTCAAGGCCAAGAAGTAGCCGAGGCCGCCGAAAAACATGGCATCCGTTCCTCTAAGGTAATACAGGGGGCTGTTTATCATGTACATCGGAACCTTAAGACTTTGTAGTGCGTAACTGTAGACAGGGTAAGACGGGGCCATATTCAGTGGGAGCGTCAGCGCCTCGTAGTATCCCTGCGAAGCGTTCATGTGGCGCACCATCTCAGCTTTATAGTGTATTGCCCTGTGAGTTTTTACCCAAATGTCCACGAAGTGCTCTCCCCCGTTGGGGAACTGCTTGTAAATTTCCCCCCAGCTGCGTATTCGTCTGCAACTCCTCAGGTGGCCAGACTTCCAGCTTCACCGATGCCAACTTCTGACTAGCTATCCGTTTGCTGTCGCCGTTTAGCCACGTGGACTTGCTAATTATGTCGGTGGCAGCCGACACCAATCTCTCGAAGCCTCCAATCACGGCTTGTTTGTCTTCTCGGAGTGATGTGAGAGGCGATGTCGAGCGAAAGGACGAGCACCTTATGTGACGTTTCCACATGAGCAGCACAGAAGACCGAGCGGTAGGTGTTAGCCATGTACTCGTCGCCAAAGTGCCCCAGCAGCAGGCTAGGCGCGGCGATGGGCGAGTAGAACTGAACGAATAGCCAGGCAGTGTGCATGAGGAGTTGCGAATGCGTGTGATTCTCGAAGAGGCCGTCCACGGTATCCAGGAAATGTTCGCTGGTGAACAGGATGTGGTCACCGGCTCCCAGTTGGGGATTAAGATTGGTACTTTTTCGCAGTGCACTTACCCATGCATCTGTCGTCATGTGTCTCGTGTGATCGCCGATGTTTTTAAGCTGCATTAAAGCGGGGTTTTGCGGTTGGTCAAATATGAAGTGACTGAGTCTGTTCAGTACAGTGTCGTCCAAGGCGTGGGTATCGCTTATGGTCGCCTTTATGCTGGCATCGTCTCCGTGAGCGGTGCTGTTGACGCACATAACGTTGTAAAAACCCATCCAGTATGCAGTATAACTTCCGCTTTCCATTACGATCTGATAGTGATTCAAAGCGGCGGGCACCAGTGGCGCGGTGTGGAGTACCACGCGCCATTTGCCGGCCTCCGGCAGCGCCAGCATCCCACATTTCGAACAGCAAGTGCACGTGCCACTTGTAAGACAGCGCCAGGTTGACCTCGAGGGCGTTCGAGTTATCGGGAGGAGGCTCCGGCCAGTACAGGCCCATGTCCCGCATGAGGGCCCGGAAGTGCTCCAGGTACACGCCGTTGTCGTCGTGCGCACTCACACAGGACTCGTAACTGGCCAGGGCCTTGGTTCCCACGGGGAGCTTAAGTGTCCCCAGGTTGAGAAAAGTGCCAAAGTTCGCCATACGAGCAATGGACATTTGATCTACGGGCGTCTTGATGTGCTCCCTGCGAAGCCCCAATCGTCCCCAGTAGGAGCAAACGTAGGCGGAAAAGTCTTCGCACGGGTCAACACTCCGGTTCAAGTTTGCAGTAAGCAATTCGGCGTGGGAGAGACAGTCTGGCGTGACGCAGTAGCGAAGCGTCTGTCTCTCTCGCCACGGCGATTTCTTCAAGAGCACGAGGACGACAAACGCCACCAACAAGGCTGCGGCGACCAAACTCATTAAGATAGCTTTCCTCTTGCGTGAAGGGCATAAGCACTGTAAATAAATGAAAAAAAATATATGTTCAGTTATCTTTCCATAAAGGCTGGTACGTCATTCATACGACTCACTGCATTCACTAAGGTTACTTATGTCATAGAAAGCGCAGCATGTCATCAGTAGTAATTTCATTCGCACAAAAAGAAAAGTGAGGTGGCTTTTGTAGCATCAACCTGTTATTTGTCATTTGAGTATTTTCCTTAAGAACACTTAAACTGGCTTCTCCTAAATAAGCGTTGTAACGGGCTTTTAGCGCATTGCGTTTCACGGAGGTCATGCGCATTTTAAATGAGATATATTGTTGAAATATAGTCACCAGTGCTACTATAAAATAACTCTTATTGATGCCCGACTAATTACAAGGTCTTGAAATTCTGTCTTCTGAATCGCGCGATGTATAGAAAGATATAAGAATGCACTTGAAACTCGATCTAACAAAGTGGTGATCACGTTAAAGTTAATGCGTTAAATCGGGAAGTTCGTAAAATCAAGAAAAAATTATTCGATCCTTCAATATCTAAAAGTATGATGTAGTGACACCCACAAGCTACCCATGCATTTTTCCCTTTGTGCAGCCAACCCATGCCTGCGCGTGTGTAAAGTCCGCGAGGGAGGCCCGTACATGAAGTCTCCCGTGTTACCCGGACACTCGTGGTCTGGGCGACGCAGGACACGTAGGTGGTCACGTGAAGCTGCCGACAATATGCAAAGATTCGGAGAACGAATGTAGTGTGATTGTGCGAGCAGGCCTTGCGAGAAACTGCGAGGAGACGATCTACCTACCTTTCGCATAAACCATGCAATAACGAGAGCGACCACCACCACCACCCGTAACACCATCCGATGCAAGGGTGCGGCGTGAAGCCTCGTCAAAATAAAGCTTGGGCCGATAATTGTGCTCCTAGATGTTTTAACGCAATACCGTAAGAGCGCAAGCTCGAAGGAAAACCATGTCTGATACTTGGAAAGAAATCACCGCTTTTTAAGCAAAAGCTTTACTGGCCTAGTCGAATGAGTTTCGCTGTGTATCTCCGCGTGGCCTTGAAGCGAAGAACAGACCCTGTGTCACAAGCCGCGCGACATTTAGATGTGGCGTTGCAGTTGTGCGCGAGCTTACAGCGAACGTGTTCGTCGGCTCGTCTGCCTACCTCTCCGAACGCCCTTTTTCAGCGTCCGAAGTGAAAACTGAAGGACACTTAAATTCCAAGGTGTGTTCAGCGAACGCCTGTGCCCATTGAGACGGGGTCGGTCAGCAAGGAACGCGTCTCCCTTCTTGCATGATTGGAAACGCTGGGCACAGCGACGCTACGCAAGCAAAGAAAGCAAAGCGCGAGCGCTGTAGAGTCCAACGCGAGGCGCGACCGACGCGACCGGCGGCAACCTGGCACCGTGCCAGGGCACGGACGGACGGACGGAAGGACGGACGTGAGCATGAGACATTAAAGGCTTTCGCCTTAAAATGCAAGGAGCGTGCGCATCCGCTAGCAGAGGAGCACGCGAGCGTGAGCGTCTGTTGGTGGTTTAGGTGCTTGACGTTTCGTTTTAAAGCTTTCGCTTGCATAACCGGGCCTAGCCGAGCTAAGCCGCATCCATTTTGTTGATCATTTATTTATGGACACTCTCGGCTGATTTTTGCCGTCGCCGTCATGCCCCAGATATGTATATGTATGTATAGATATAAAAAGGCACAAATAAAATAAATCAGAAGAAAAAAAATGGTCGCGTATCTGCGGGCTTCGCTGCAAATGTCGTCGAAGGACGATAGTCTTGTGCCGGCCATACTACTATGTTTTGCCTTGCCTCAGATAGTGCCTACTATATGTTGAATCGGCGCATCTGGCTGGCATTGGTAAAATCTAGGAGGTGCTGCGCGAGATATGGACGCCATCGAAAAACATGAGCTTGTGCTGAACCAAGAGCCACAGCCAACGGCAGCACCTTATCGTCGGCACAGGGCTTTTTCATGCATAGCGTCGCAGTTAGTGCACAACGTCGCATTTTCAGCGCAGCCTAAAAAACACTAGGGTCTTTAGAATTACGTATCTATGTATTTTCTAATGAAGGAACGCACGACGTGATACTTGCATATTAGTGTTGCGCCTCAGATATGCGTAGTATTTGCTTTTTGATCGAAAATGTTCACAAGTATGAACGCAAATACCAGTTCAAGATGGCTGGGCGTTCAGAAAGTGGTTAAACTTCGGCCGATTGGCTGAGTGGCTGAATCGGGTGACAGACAGACAGACAGACAGACAGACCAAAATTTATGCGTTGAAGTATCCCAAGAAAGACTATCGTCTTTAAAAATTCCAAGGCACACGATCGGGGATTCGAACCAGTGACCCCTCTCACCGTAGTGCGGTGCGTTAGACCATTGAGCTACTCCCCATGCATGCGCCGGCATAATAATGGCAAGCTATTTATGCACACCATTCACCGCTGGGGGGTAGGCAGGTCTCGGAGGAGCTTGAGCGTGTTTTCTATCACGCAACGCTCCTACATTTTCTTTCACTTTGAAAACTGCCCTTGAGATGCGCACGAAAGAGACGCGCACGAAAAAAAGAGCAGCGTGCACCTTGCGTCAGACGTCACCGCGTGGCAGGGCACGCAGAGGGGTCTTTCCATGTGCCGCGCTTTAAAATACACCATCTCCCGCTAAAGGGAACCATGTGTAGATGTGAAGCAGCGGGCGCTAACGCTTACACTGGCGGCGGCGTTGACGCTGGCGCTCATCGCAGCGTTGCGCAGGAGAGAAAACTGGGGAGGCGCAAAGCAGGCAGGTGATGGAGCAGTGTTTCCTACTGGAACATGCCAATCGCTGCTAATGGGCAATGAGAGACAGAAGACTCCGACTGGACACAGAGGCCCGCACTCCGCTTTTAGTTAACGCGCACGCTGCGAATTTTTATTGTTCAACAACGCACAGGAGAAATCTCCCACCGGCACCACCTTGGAGGTCAAGATCCATTGCCATATATACGGGATGGCCAGTGAACGGTTGTGCAGCGCGAGCAGTCGGTTTTTTCAACCAAGAAACTCGCTAGCAGACGCTGCCTGCGTCGGCGTCGCGAGGCGAGAGAGGGGGGAGCGTAGGAGAGGAGAGAGAGGGGGGTGACACGCATGCGCAGTGGGAGTGTGAACGCCGTGGGCAGGGATGCGTAGAGGAGAGAGGGGGGGGAGCGTAGGAGAGGAGAGAGAGGGGGGGACGCGCATGCGCAGGGGGGAGTTAGACGCCGCGGGCAGGGATGGAGAGAGGGGGGGAGTGTAAGAGGGGAGAGGGGAAGGGAGCGCATGCGCAGTGAGGGTGTGGTTGCCGCGGGGAGGGATGCCTAGAGGAGAGAGAGGGGGAGAGGAGGTTTTTTATTTTTATTTTTTTTAACTGTTTGCGCATGCGCAGTAAGGGTGGGCACGCGGCACACCACCACCACCACCGGATTAAGCTTCGCCATAAGATGCTTCACATCTAAAAAAAGAAAGAAATATCTAAGAGAGTCGGGTCCTGCGTTGTCGACACTTGCAGCGCGTTGTTGAAACACAAAGGCGTAACAACTGTGATAGTTATAGTGCACGCTTGTTCTGTGTATACCTGCGCGTCCTTTTCGAACGTCCTTCTTTGTGCTTCAGCGGGAAGCTGCAAGTATCGAGCTGCTCGTCGATTTTCGTGTGACATTCCAATTTGTTGCTATCGCATTCATTGCTTCGCGCTTGCGGCGAAACTGTGACATTTTCTGGAAACACTTCACTAAATCGGTTTAGGGGCCAAGTTAGTTTCGTTAATTCTGGTTGAGGACAACATCGAATCGTTTGGATACCTGCCGGGGAATGGAAAATTTGTCCTTCAGATCGGGACCAAGGGTTGCTATTTGGGCCTTTTGGTGTGCCATTAGTGGGTATAACGTTGCGCATAAAGGACACGAGGAGAGACGACGTAACACACCGGGCGTTACGTCGTCTCTCCTCGTGTCCGTGTCCCTTTATGCGCAACGTTATACCCACTAACTAGATCGGGAACTTTGTGAAATCGGGTTTCGTTAGATCGAGTTTTAGCTCTATTCATAAATTTTTCTTGAGACGTGTAGTCCTTTTGTATTGCACATCGCACAAGTTCCTGGTGAGAATGTAAATAATATACGAGCAGAGCAAGTTGACAAAAAGCTTTACGAATTTCCTTCTCGTTAGGACGATCGATTTTGACACATGACAGAAGAGAGGCAAAATGGGAGTGCATAACCTGCTCCACAAGTTTTGAACAAACCACAGGGTGTTCGAAATCGGACGGCAGTTGATAGGATTAACTTGTACGATCGCCATTCTTAAAGATGAAAATTTACGCGCTTTCTGAACAGAGGAGCTGAAGTTGTGAAAAACTGCCTGAATGTTTTTTTTTTAACTTATTGTACCATTCGATACCAATTATGACCAGAGGGAGTGGGCAGACAGCATGCACTAATAATGTAGCGAACGAGAATTGTTTAATTGAAGCCAGCAGCGACGACACTTGCACGGCTCAACGAAACTTCGCGTTGCCTGATATTGAAACTGCGTCGGAAAGCTGGATACTATATTGCTGAAAAGTCCTGCGGGATAAATTACACGTAACAAGCTCTAGTTTAGCATTGAGAAATGGCTATGATCAATGCGAGATGAAATTCAAGTCGAAGATTACGTAAGTTTTTCGCGCGCGTATATAAGAGTTGTGGATATACAATTTATGAGAGAAAGAAAAGCGAACGAAAGAAAGTGAATGGATCAAGAGCCTGTATTTCTTCGTTAGGCACAACCTATCGAAACAAACAAATAATGAAGCCAATTGGGAGCCTTAGCTGTTGTGTAGCAATTATAAATAAATTAAAGCGGACGATAACACTTGCCGCTGGCAGGGACCGAATCTACAACCGAAGGTTGTAGGTCTGGTCCTTTCTTGTTACAAAGTGGTTTTGTTCAGTGACCATTGATCCTTACAAAGGCCGGATATAGTGTGACGTGCGCTGGAGACGATTCTTATTTCAGATTTCCGTGCCGCTTTCTTCAGGTTGAAGGAAAGAAGTGTAAGTTTAAGGGCTCGTTTGCTTTGTTAAACACAATTTAATGAGAGCTAACAGAGAATGATGCCAAGGAAAGTATAGGGGATGTTATTAGAAGTAATTGTAATGTAAATTTGAAGAAAGAAAAGTGGACGAAAAGATAACTTGCCACCGGCAGGGACCGAACCTGCGACCTTCGAATAACGCGTCCGATGCTCTACCACTGAGCTACGGTTGGCGGTCATTCCCTCCGTCC
>JALIZH010016249.1:0-43256 GCA_030522465.1 Rhipicephalus appendiculatus | reverse complement strand
TCAGAAAATGCAGACTCGGCGAGGTATTCATTGCAGTTACCTTTTTACCGTTAGTACATTTAAAGCAGGTATGTATCTAAAACGTTCGACTTATGCATAGTCTATGCGAAGCACGTGCGGCCCAGAAGTAGGCTAAGCCAAGAAACCGCAAAGGCGTCTCCATCACCTTGGCAACTGCAGCCTGTCCTGACCTCGAGAACCTATGTCACGCTGCTGGCACAGAGTTCTCTTTTAGTCTGCTCTTGCTGCTCTCTCCCGGGCTAGAATTCCATTTTTATGAAGCATGCTCGCCACCTTAGTGGTGGGGGGAGGGGGGATATTTTGGCAGCTGCGTTAAAGTCGGTCTTTCACCCTAGGGTACTGAACAGTAAGTGGTATGCATAAACCTGCAAGTTTCATTGGAGGGTAAGCGGTAGTCGGAAGAGAGTGTATTACATCTGGTCCTGCCCTGTAATTGGTTACGGTATGTTACAAGTGATCTGTGCTGTATATCTTAAAGCAGTGTAGTTCTAAATGTTCAGTAATTGTTTATGCATTGCATTCAGCAAGATGAAAGTGGTCATTATAGGCTACTTTTGTGCAGTCGCACATGGTAATTGGGGCGGCACCTTGATCTCAGAAGCACTAAAAATCAGGTCATGATTGATTCAAATCTAGGACGGGATGCACACGAAAAAGCGCTAACATTCAACTGAGCTTTTTTTTGTGAAACGAATGATATATATATATGTATATATATAGAGAGAGGCAGTGTTTACAGTGACTAATAGAAAAGACAGGCACGTGCAAAATGAAGCTTTTTTGAAAACAGAATAAGCAAGCTCGTATTGGAACATGGCGAGTGCAAAAACAGGAGGGGTCATCGAATGCACGATCCCACACCTTCAAAAACGCAAACTCTTTATCATACAGTGAAATGGACGGCTTGGTCACGCTGGAGCATGCCTCCTGCCTCATCTGAGCCACCTTTACAATAATGTGGGTCCGGTCATCTTTGTGCCGGTACAAAACCGACGCGTTATCGAACTCAGGGACGGCAACCGCACTGATCACAATGAAGAGCCAGGAAACCATCCCTCTTATTTTGGAAGTTATTTGCCTGCTCAAGAAGCCGTTTATTGAAGCGCCTGCCAGTCTGTCTGGCGTAGCAGGCACTACACTACAGAGGAATTCTGTAAACAATCCCGCACACATAGTTAATGAACTGGTTACGATTCTTCATCTGACATTTAACTACTCGTCTTGTAACAGCGCTGCTCTTCTGCAAGAGTGAGACCAGCTTGTGCGGAGCCGAAAAAGCAACATGCACACCCATGTGCCGACCGATCTTCAGTCTATGTGATAAATGGCGTTTGAGCGGGATGGCCGCGACATTCTTGCGCCTTACCATACTCTCTTGGGCCCCACCGTCTGCTGTGCAGCCTACGTACTTCTGAGCTCTGCAGGTGCTTTCAGCTACAGTAAATAGCAATGTCTCTGGGTAACTCGACTTCTTGAACCCGCCTGTGTATTGAAGCTCATGTCAACTGCATGGTGGCAAGACCTGCTTTGGGCATTTATGAAGCACCTTTTGATCTTAGCCCTTTTGACGAGTTTACTGTGAGACGAGGTGTAAGGCACCACGGCTTTGTATACGCAAGGTTGGTGTTGCCAGCAAACATGGTCAGCGAAAAAGACAATTTGAGATCAAGAAACTGAAGGGAATTTTCTGCTGCCATTTCATGGGTCAAGGTCAGCGCACATTTGAGATTTGCCTTCCGTCCATTACTCTGACTCATGTAATGCCTGCAGAAAGTTGGTTTCGGTTTCATGGTCTGAAATTGTTTTTGTTTTTTTCGCTGACCAAGTTTGCTGGCAATACCAACCTCGCAAGCAAAAACCCTCGCTGCCTTACACCTTGTGTCACAGTAAACTCGTAGAAAGGGCTATCATTAGAAGGTGCTACATTAATGCCCCAGAAAGGTCCTGCCTACATAGAGCTCACAAGTACGTTGGGCGTACAGCAAACGGTGGCGCCCAAGAGAGTGTGGTAAGGCGCGAAAAAGTCGAGGTCATCCCATCTGAACACCAACTATCGCAGAGACTGATAAAGATCAGTGAGCATGTGGGCATGCATACTGTTTTTTCGGTTCCACACAAGCTGGCCTCTCTCTTGCAGAAGAGCAGCCCTGTTGCGAAACGAGCCGTTCAAATGTATAGTGAAGCATCATAAGCGGTTCGTGAACTGTGTATGCAGGGTTGTTTAGAGAATTCCTCTGTCGTCGTGTGGTGCCTGCTACATCGGAGAGAATGGCAGGTAGGTGCCTCAACTACCGGCTTCGTGAGCATACAAGTAACGTGTGAAACAAGAGAGATGGTTTTCTGGCTCTTCATTGTAATCAATGTGGTTGTCGTCATTAGTTTAACACATCAGTTTTGTACCGGCACAAAGATGAACGTACCCGCGTTATTGCAGAAGCCACTCGGATGAAGCGAGATGTATGCTCCGGCGTGAGCAAACCGTCCACTTCACTGTGTGGTAAAGAGTTTGTGTTTCTGGATGGTGCACGTTCACGCATGTGGTGACCCCTCCTGTTTTTGCACTTGCCATGTTCCAACACATGCTTGTTTTTTTTTTGCTATTTTCGCTTGCTTTGACATGTGCCTGCCTTTTCTATTAGTCAGTGAAAGCCCTGCCTGTACGAGCTATTCAATGACGTTAAACTAGCTAGAAGGGCAGTCAAGTTTCATGCCACGATACATTATAACATTACGTGGGCGAATGCTTCATGGCAGCTTCTTGTTATTTCATGAAGGGTTTTGAGTTGCTATCATGATAGCAAAAATGACGAGAGGGGGCGTCATTTACATAATTGTCAAGGATGTCAAATAATTTGACCCTCTTTGCTACAACTTTGTTTCGTACCACATCTAGTTTATTAAGATTCGTTACGTGGAGCAGCGCAACCGGACAAGGTTTGAGAGAGCGAGTACACAAAAATAGCGTTAGCTTTCTACTAAGTTTTAAGTTAGCACTCTGCTTCCATCTTTGCTCTCCGGTTTCTCTCGTGTTGGGTTGCAAAGCATTTACGTCCCAGCAAGTGCCCTGAATGCTGCTAGAAATGAGGTGTGTGTGGGGGGGGGGGGGGGGGCAAGGAGCTGCATCTGTGCATCACTGTACATCATGACCTTCATCGCTCTTTTTTTTTCTTTGTTTAATGCACTGCTCACTTTCATTATGATCACTAAAATGTGCTGGTGTAATTATATACACAGTGTAATTCTATGGCTATAAGGTGCAACGCGAGCATGTAAGACAAGGCTCAGCGTGGTACAAACATAAGTTTCATGACCCATGCTGTGCTATGTGTGCCTCACATGATCATAGGAGCCTCTACTACCAAACAGCATTTTCTGACCATGTTCAAAAAGTGTTGCAGAAGCCTTTTAATGTGGAAAGTTTGCGTGGATTTAATTTCTGAGCACTAATTCTTAGTCATCAAGGGTCAGCATTTCAAACCATTCCTTGTTCATGTGGTTTGATTGCACCCACATGCAATGTAGCAGTTTCGTTTCTAGGGAAACATGATAGCAGGATGCATCTTGGTATTGTTGAGACTTTTGTTTTAAACGCTGGCAGGATTGTTCAATTCTTTTATACTTGTGTTTATAATGTCGGTGTGTAACACTGTGCTCTTCTTTTCGCAACTCTGTTGATGCAACATTGGGAGACGCCACCAGAAGGTTGAAGAATGTGTGTGCATACCTGGCCCAGAAGCTGGCTGATGTTCACCGAAAGAGCACTTAATAAACATCCCATTTCAAAATAATTTTACTAAGAATGGTTAGTTTAAGAGTCTTCTCTAAATGAAGCTCGAAGGTAGCATCACTGCAGCTATTAAGTTTACTACTGAGTAAAAATAAATAGAGCCTGTGGGTGTATATAAATAGAAATAGCTGACACCATATGCATCAGTCCTTCAATCGTTGCTTCGTCACTTCTCATTGCTATTTAAACATTACATCAGCATTGCCGTTGTGTTTTGTGGTGTGTAGTTGTGCTCTTACTTGCAGCATTGCATGATCAATCAAGAGGGTATTGGATGAAAACCTAGAATAGTTTTTTTTGCATATTTTTTTTGCATAGTTCCTAAGGGTCACATTTAGGACATCTCATTAATATGGGGGCGTAACCAATCATGTTTGTTTGCATAATGACCACACACCTGAAGTATCACTCGAATTTTTTTTCTTCCGATGTGATTATCGCACTCTGAAGTCACATTACAGCGATGGTGGTTATGGCTGTTATAATGCCTTACATTTTTTGTTTTGTGAGGGAGCCATTGGGCAAAGCAGTGCGATTGCAGCTTGCTTTGTGCCATTCTGTCGTCTGTGGTATGCAGTTCGTGCGTCTGCAGTTGAAGGCACTCGAGCAAAGCACTGACACATTGTTTCTCGATCAGTAGCATGAGATACCCCCCTACCACGAAATAGCCGTCTGCGCATAGGGTTGCAGCAACGTGCAAAGGCAAATTTCCGGCTCTTTTACGCATGCAACCTTTGCGCGGTCACGTAAAGCGCAGAAACTGGTGACGTTGGGCAGTCACTGCTGCTAAATTTGCACAGGCTTGCATAAAAACTGCTTAATGAGCGGGCCTGGCCGAGTCTCTAGTACGCGGACCAGTCACATGCAGACCAGTTACAAGCAGACCAGTTACAACCAGCCCAGTTACAAGCAGACCAGTTACAATCAGCCCAGTTACAATCAGACTAGTTACAATCAGACCAGTTACAATCAGGCCAGTTACAATCAGCCCAATTACAATCAGACCAGTTACATGCAGGCCCAAATTACGTATTCCCTTAGACCGTCAAGCTGTTGGAATTTTCGACTGGGAAGCTCATGTGCAAGCAGCTGCGCGCTTCAGATCTTCATGCAGAGTTCACTGAATCAATAGCTCTAGTTGTAGATGTCTAGAAGACGTCTTTAACGTGTAAAGTCAATTCGTAAAATAAATGGATTGGACACTTCGCATTCAGTCGTTTGTACGCTGCGTCTTTAGTGCTAAAACTCTGAGAAAGAAATATTCAATATATCGCAATAGGCTAAGTAGTCCAGAGGATGCCCATAAGCTGTCCAATACTGTTCTTATTTGGGCATCGCATAGGCAAGCAGCTGCGAGGATGTGAACTTTCTCCTGAGTGATCATTGAATCAATAGCTCTAGCAGGAGACGTCTAGTAGGTGTCATTATTGTGTTACGCCATTTCATACCATTGACAGATTGGACGCCTCGCCTGCAATCCTTTGCATCTTTTACACCTTGGTGCTAAAGCTTGTGAAAGGGTGATTCCAACTATTGCTTTATTCTAAGTAGTCCGGGAGACGTCCATAAACTGTCGGAATTACTTTCTGAAAGAAGTTGATTAGACAGCTCTTGTGTATTCAGTTAAACGCTTGAGCACTGGGCACTTGAGCTCCAAGAAGACACGGCCGAATCTGCAAGTTGGTGGATGGGTTATAAAAGTGGTCGTTGTCAGTTGTTCATTTCGTAAACCTTCCGCCACCTTGCGGGAAGTGGCAAAACTCATTTACGATATTCTGTTTCCCTATGCTAAGAGTTGTTGACGAATTCGTGCTCGCGCTGCCGATTGCTGGTGTCGTGGTTAGCTCTATAGTAAGATCGACCAATCGGTAAAGGCGCTTGTCTAGGGTTCGATTCCTGGCCCAGGACGAATTTCTATTCAACCAAGAAGCTTTTCTTTTGCGAAATCTGAATGGATTTCCTTGCACCTTCGGGCTACGAACGAGTAGCTGTCGAGCAACCGTTTCATAATGGCGGAGTGATCTACGAGACGTCTGAAGGACGTCGACAAATTGTGCAACTCGTTTTTTGGAAATGCTTTATTACACACTCAAGCGCCGTTATAGCAGTTGTAATAATAACTGTCCAGGTTTTACATCCAAAAACGATGGTATCACTATGACGGATGCTGTACTGGAGCACTCCAGAGATTTCGACCATATGGTGTTCTTTAACATGCACCTAAATCTAAGTACACGGGCCTTTAGCATTTTCTGTCCATAAAAATGTTGCCGCCGCCGCAGCGATTCGATCTAGCGACCTTCGGGTCAGCAGACAAGCACTATAACAGCAAAAGCACGACGGCGGAACTCATCTGCATTTAGCCAACAACAATCTGTCGATAGCAGTGAAGACTTTCATAAGTTTTGCGCTGGATTTGCTGGGAGAAGGGATGATCTAGCTCAAGTTACGTTACTTCAGTATAGGCTTTGTGCTATGCTGCACGGATTTACCTATAACCAGTCTGGCTTGCCGTAGGCACTTTCTGACTCTTAAGGCTAAGCGATACGATATTCGTTAGGCTGAGCTTTATGGGCTCATCATTTCAGTACATCCTTCCCTGCTCAGTGCTTCTGCTGCGTTGTAGTAACACTCAATTCGACTTACGGGCGTTTTAAATTTTTCGCGGCCATCAAGTTACGACGCGTGAATCAAGTTCGTATACCGCGTATGCTCAGCAGTAATGTACATTCTATGGTCGCCACCGAATTTGAACTTGAAGTACGAGTTCTACGCTTCGTATTCGAAGAAATCTCATAGGCGGGATGCCGGAGTATAGTTTCAATACACTGGTGGCAGAGTAGTCACATGAGCAGTAGTACTAGTCAAAGTATCCATATCTGTGTAGTAGTAAAGGCGATGGCAATATCGAAAAACCGGCCTTTAGTAATAATTGCGAAGTAAGGAACCTAAACCAAATTCAGCGGCGAAACCGAAATCAAAACAAGCAAAAGCGCAACTGCCATGTTCTTCGAAGACATCGAGGATGAGTGAGCATTGGTATATCAACCATCAGCTGACTTCATTGAGTGGGTATGCGGGCTTCGATTGCAATTCTAGCACCCTTGGCGCACGTGCGTCAGCGAACGCGGAAGAACTGTGCGCTGAAAAGTTTTCAATAAAAACTACACCTGTGTAATCGTTGTCTTGGACAGTGACGTAATTCTGGTCGTCGGCTTGTTGCGCTGATCGGACCTTCGGTTTAGGTTTCGCCGCTGAATTTGGTTGAAATTCATTACTTTGTAGTTATTACTAGAGGCCGCTTTTTCAAATTCTCGAAGCTACCATGTCTTTAGCCATCGTGTAATGCCTGCGGCTATTGAAGAAGTAAATCTGGAGGAATCGAACGAATATCGCATTCTCCTGATTTTTTTTAGAATTTCGGACACATTTCTTAGAACACGCGGTATACTGGTGCCCTGGTTCAGCGAACTGTGGCAGGTTTTGATTAGTGTTGACTAAGTTATTCTCTTTTGTGTAGCACCTCTGATTAGAACAGCAACGTGTCCTTAAACAATGTCAATTTAATATTCCTCTCGCGTACGCATAGACAGCATTTCCGACGATGTTCTGCCTTAATTTATTTTAGTCTAGTTTACGAAAAAAAAAAGCCGAGTTTGTTGGCAGCTTAAATAAGAAGGATCAAAATAAGGCTAGCTACTTTTCTGAAAATGTGGTACATCTGTCCCCCAGCGCGTGAACGCCCCGAGGCGCATCTTCCATCGTCGTCAGGCTGAGCGGCCTTCACCGAAGAGCTCGTCTTTTGTCGCGTCTGGGTTAATTATTCATTTAAATGAGTGCAGCTGCTAAATTGTCCTCCTTTCAGACTCAGCACATAGGCAGAGAGGAGAGAAAAGGGAGTGGAGAGAGAAGAGGGGGTGGCGTTAAGAGTCGTATGGTTTAAGTTGTCCGTGCGGTTTATGACATCGGAGTTAATAGATTACCCCACCGCCACTCTCGCTTCCCGGACGCATAGCTTGTCTCACAGGCGCATCACTAATTCAGTACAAGAAGATGGGAAGGAGCGTCGTCTGAGACGCTGCACATTTACTTAGTCACAGAGATCTCGCGCCCTATGGATTGCTCATAGACAGGCAGGGTTGCCGTTTGGTGGACTTGAAAAGAAGCCAGAACTCAAGCCAAAAGTAGCCAAAAGTAGCCATGCCATTTAATATTATCGCCAAATTTGTAGCCAAGTGGAACAGAAGTGGTATTATGAGAAGATTCTTCAGTATTGATCAATAAGTAATACCATTTTGAATAAGAAAGAGCATAGAAAGCCACCGATAAGTTGGAAATAAATTAAGCTAACGAATTATGATAAATTCATTACGCGTGCATATATTTTATGTAGAAAATATGAGTTCTTGCCGGACACAAAGTTATATTAGAATGTTCCAGCCAGCAAGTCAGAAGGAACATGTGAAGTTGAAACAGATTTTCGTTGAAGCTGCAGAGGAAACTATGGTTGTAGATGAACAGGCCAGCTAAATTTTGTTGCAGATGCCTGTTTACCCATTTACACGAGAACACGGACTGCGCATCAGAATTATTCGTAAAACTTGCGCGTAGCATATCACAATAGATGGCGGGAAGCTTGAGCACCGAGCTGGCCACATGTTCGTCAACATGCACGCAACTTCGCTACTCCGTATTTAGAGACACGCTAAGCGTCGCGTAAGGGTGCCTCGATGCGCACCAGCCTGCTGGTTGGTGGAGGACGACCGTACGCATCCACTGAAGCGAGAGAAAAGCCTTGTTTTAAAAACAATGTGTTTCGTCAGCAAAAATGAGAAAAAAATGGCTACTTAATGCGCCAACTTCGCACTTTAAAAGTAGCCAGAAAATAGCCATGGCGCCAACTCCACATTTTTGTCGGCCAGACGGGGTCGAAAAGTAGCCAATTTTGCGCAAAGTAGCCACCAACGGCAACCCTGTAGACAGGGGTGGGGGGGGGGGGGGGGGAGGTGGCCGGCTCTTCTAATCATTTAAGGGGGGGCGCCAAATCTGCCCAAATATTACTCAGTCGGACCTTTAGCGTGATTGTTTAAGTGCTGAGTTATGGCCACGCAGGCTTTTGACAACAACGGCGGCCAAGGACACTTTCTATTCCACAACAGGGACTGCCTACTTCCCAACGTTATTCTTTCAAAGTCGGAGACGCAAGGCAGGTTGTTGTGACACGCACGTCACCGCTCCCTTTTCATCCTTGCATCCATTGCGAAGCACGTTTTCCTCCTGACTCGATCAAAGGAGAAGGGGGGGGGGGTGAAACTTGGCCCACCCTAATAGAGGGCCCTTCATTAGTAGCCCAAAATACACATTGCTGAGAACCTTGTCTATGACTGTGCTTGCCGATACTGGCTGTCAAACGCCAAGTTTATCTCAGATCAAGAGTGAATGGAATTTGTTAATTGCTGTGGATTCGGAGAACTTGTTGGCTAAAAAAAAACACCGTACAAATAAGAGAACAGGTTGGTTGGGTGGTTAACTTGTGACTTTTAACATCACAAAGCGATTCAAGCTATGGCAGATGCCGTGATAAAAAGCTACGGGTGATTTCGACCGCCCAGGATTCCTTAACGGGCACTGACGTCGCACAGCGCGCGGGCCACTAGCTCTCCTCCCCCATCTAAATGCGACCACCACGGCCGGAATTAAAGCCGCATCCTCCGGGTCAGCAGTCGAGCAACGTAACTATACTATACCTTCGCGGCGTACTAACGGCAGGCATCTCTTTTAACGCTTCTCTTTTATTAGTCATATACGTGGTAAGCCAGGACAAATATCCCACATACTCTTCTTTTTCTTACAGTGATACTCTGCGTAGAAGAAAGAAAGAGAGAAAGACAGTGAACTGTGCACACGAGCGATATGCGTATGTCATCTAAGCATACCCCTCAGCTACGCCATCACAACGTGCTGTGGTTAGTTTCACAGCTTGAATGCGAGGACAGCCTCGAGACGCCCATGTGTTAGCCTGCACAATGCATGGTGTGTCGGTCATTTCCCGACAGGTAGCGCAGACGTTTGTAATTGTCATAGAAAGTCATCGGCGATTGCGACGTGCCAATGTGTAGCACCATGTTCCGGCCGAAGAGAGCGAGGCTGGAGCGTGCGATTACCCCGCGGCATTTCAATACACTCAACTGTGCATGCATGCCATATACAGCTCTCATGAGGTTTGTCTATATCGATGAGCGTATACATCAACACACTTGTTTGTTCATCCTCCAATGTCGTCCACGCTTGCTTCAAGCTGCGTACCCATGCTGCTTACGCGTTCGTGAGGTTACTGTGAGCTGCTTTAACGCTGAAATTTGTAACCAGAGTTCCAACCTTATGACAACTGACGGTATCAACTAACAACCAGTCTTGCTTACATATATGCAGGGCCAAGCGCATTATCTACACCAACAAAAACCACAAAATCCGAACGAATGGGTTTACAAGTTTAGTAGATGTAAATCGAAAAGTAATATGATAACAATTATTGGGGTTTAACGTCCCAAAAATCACCATATGATTAGTAAAGTGAAAAGTAGTGAAGTCACTATGCGTACATTTGTTTTTTTTCTTTCTGTCCAGCAATGTCTACATGGGAATAAAAACTATTTATGATGAGTCACAATACGTGCTTCAAGTATTCCACGATAATAATCATGCAGGCATAAAAGCCTCGCATTATATAAGAAAGCACTCGTCTTAATATACTAGGGAAAAGAACCTTCACGGAGCTAACTAATTCTGGTGCTTTGCGGGCCCTCCTCTATCTCACGGATGAGTTCTCGCTGGGCTACATATACCATTTCCCGGAAACGGCACATCTCTAATTCAGGCGCATGCAAATGAGTTCTCCATCGTTACGCCGCCTGTAATGCGGGTGTAGATTATTCCGGGCATCTTTTTGCGTGTAAAGCGTGCAGTGACGGCCTTGCCTGCAATGCACGTCATTTACTGCTACCTGTCGGACGCCGGCACCTGTAGGCTGTGGATTCGCACAAGTGAATACGGGCTGATTGGTCTTTGTATATTTAGTTTACTGGATGTAGTAGCTTAGCAACTGCAAGCTCAGAAGGAGCGCACAATGTCTTGTTATGAGCTGTTACCCTTTTGTTCAGGGCTTCTGGTTCGTTTGCACACTACAAAAATTGGAAAAATATACAATTAGTGGATACACTAATCAAATCAGTAAGCCGATCGACAATTGGTCACTCACTCACTCACTCACTCACTCACTCACTCACTCACTCACTCACTCACTCACTCACTCACTCACTCACTCACTCACTCACTCACTCACTCACTCACTCACTCACTCACTATCTATCTATCTATCTATCTATCTATCTATCTATCTATCTATCTATCTATCTATCTATCTATCTATCTATCTATCTATCTATCTATCTATCTATCTATCTATCTATCTATTTGTCTTGTCTTGTCTGTCAACTTATTGATAAATCATTGTATTAAAGACTCCTTTAAAAATCAATGAAACGCTCAAACGACCAAAATATGTAGGAAGTTTATACGTGCAGTCTCATGCGTTCCTCCACCAGCCACGTCATTATCGCTAATCTTCACATTGGAGGACCGGATTAAACCGTGTCTAACTCTTAGGGGCGAAGCACCTAGGGTCGAGGCTTGTCCGTCCACGTCCGTGTCCGTCACGGGGAGATTCGTGGATGTGAGACACAAAAAAAGGTTTAACAATAGACTAATATCAATCATAATTGCGACAGAACCACATTATAACACTTAGAAGCAGAAACCCTTTATACTAGTCGGCGACTTCAACGTAGACATCATGGACCTTAGGACCTAGCTTCGCCCACTCGTCATCATTCACTTCGTGGATATGCGTGGATATTTTTTTACCCTTACCGTACAGTCGTGGATGAAACCCTGTTGAATTTTTTTGACCCGTACCGTACCGTCCGGGAAGAACAGTGTCGAACTGTTTTGACCCGTAGAGTACATAAAGACATGGTTTTATCGTTGGCTAGCCACGCCGTTCAACGTTCATCGAAGCAGCTGTCGCAAAACCTGAATTTCCTCTCCAAATTGCCCATCGCAATTTTTTATAAGGTTGAAAAAACAGTGACAAAAAAAAAAAGGACATGGGATGCAGGCTGCAGCTTTGGCGATGTCGAAATGGTAATGAACGGTGCAATGGCGACACCATCAGAGGAATATTTGGTGAATCTCCATAAGCAAAGTGTTGCGCCTCGGATGGCATAAATGTAAACTTAATTTTTCGCGGAGAGAGCGAGTCTTCGCTTTGATTCGACGGAGAGATCAAACTTAAACGTGATAAACAAAACGCATCAAAAGAAATAAAAAACAAAGAGCGTAGCCAAGAACGCCTCTAAGTGTACGTCGGACGTATTTTCGATGGCGGAGAAAAGGTGGTTCACTCTTTTCTTAGCACGCGTTCGAAACCAGAAACTATACAATCGCCTGACCCGACTCGAAGGCGAAACCCTTCTTACCCTTTATCTTCCCAGTCGATGCGTTGATCCTCCCCCCGACGCCTTCCGAGAGCTTCCTGCACCTAACGTGGTTTTGCATTGCCTCCGGGATCGCAAGCTCTCGGCACCTCACCTGGTTTTGCACAGCCTCCGTGATTGGCCCACCTTTGAACAAGCAAGGATGTGGAGCGATGACGTCATCTTCTGAAGTCACCTTATGTGGCGTCACAGTGACACCACGACTACGTCACGATTACTTCACGAATTCTGGCGATCTCTGCAGTGACGATCACGTCACAGGTGAAATCATCTACGTGATGATTTACCTGCATCTCTCGTGGTGACGCCGCCAACGCCGATGGTCAATTTTCAAGTTTGATAATCCAATGATTTCGCCGTAATAAAATGGAATCGCTGAACTAGGTGGGCACAATGTAGCTTTTAACGGGATAGCGTCTTACTCAAATTACAGTGTCGCCGTCGGCTTCGTTGTTGTGAGCGAAAAAATTGTCATATTGTCCGTGAACGAAATATTTATGAGTTTGCAAATAAAATAATAAATGAAACTATTCAATTAGAATCAGAGCCTAACCCAGGCCGACTGTTTGGTTAGGCTCTGACTGTAAATCTGTAATTTATACGAGCTTCGCTCAAGAAAGCTAAGGAACGCTGCATCGACGGAAAAACACAGATCATTTATCGCACATCGGGCAACGAAGATAGAATATGTGTGTGGACACTGCGCCTTATCATATCTCGTTTTTGTGATTTTGTGCGTTTCAATATAGAAACGTACGCAATAAATCAAACTAGACGTCATGTAGACTGTGGCTGAACTCGTGGGGACGTTGCCAGCTTGACATTTTGAAAAAACCGACAGTGTTGTCTGTAGCCGCTAGGAGGGTTTTGGGAAATGTGAAGTCGGACCGATTACAGTGGTCCTGCGGCTTTGTTCGCTGTAAGTTGGCCTGCGCGAGGTGGACAGTGTAACAATTTTTTTTGAGACAGATTTTTTTTTCTCGACGGTCGTCACGTTATTCTAATTGGCGACTTCAACCAGGAGTCGGTTACTCCGTATACCTCCCATACGACGCCTTAATTCTGACGTCAGCGCTGGCAGCGCCAAATTTCCCTTCAGTTACGCCCCTGGCGAGGGGGATTCAGAGTTACAAGTTGCATTAATGGCGGCGCACACGGTGTGCGTCGTCATGGCAACGCTAACACCAGCCGCGCCTCCTCCTCCCCTAGCTCTCTCGCGCGCGCTGTTTTGTCTTGTTTTTATTTTCTTGTCGCTTGCGCGGGGCGCATTTTTTGTTTTTATTGCGATAGCAATTATATGGACACTCTCGGCTGATTTTCGCCGTCGCCGTCTGTCGATGCCGTCATTCCAGACCACCTAACGGGGGTTCGAACCAGCGATCCCTCGCTCCACAGCCTGCTAGCCAACACAGCCACACGCCATGCTCGTGCCAGCGATATAACGGCGAGCTATTCATATGCACCATTTGCCGCTCGCGGTACGCAGATCTCGGAACAGCTTGCACGTGTTTTCTATCAGGCAACGCTTTTACAGTTTCTTTCAAATTGAAAACTGCCCTTTAGACGCGCACGAAAACGTGGCTCCCTTCTGTACCACTCATGATGTAGAATGAAACAAAAGAACACCGGGCACGCGTCGGACGCCAGCGCGTGCCAGGAGACGCAGAGGGGTCATTCCACGTGCCGCAGTTTAAAAGAAAAAGAAGTATCAAACAACGTCGAAAAGTCATATAATCAATCCTTGGCCAATCCCCTTAGTGGGTAGGAGCCATCTCAGAGGCAACAGCAACAACAGTGTCGGCTTCTGCATTGTGGACACTCGCAGCGCGTCGCTCAAATACAAATACGTAACAACTGCGACAGTTGTTAGTTCACGCTTGTCCTGTGTATACATATGCGTCCTTTTCGAGCGTCCTTCTTTGTGCTGCGGCGGCGCGTTGCAAGTATCTAGCTGCTTGTCGTTCTTCGTGTGACAAACTAATTTCTTGCTATCGCATTCATTGCTTCGCACTAGTGGCGAAACTGTGACTTTTTTATGAAGCCGCTCGCGCGTGCTGCGCCGTGCGGGGTGCGCGGCGCTTGTTTTAATGAATCCGCTCGCTCGTGCTGCGCCTTGCGTTCTTTGCGCGTTTGCAATCATGCATTCCGTAAACACTGCAGCCATGTAGCATGTGGCAGAAAACAAATGAATCCACTCAAAACACAATATGACTTTGGCCTCGTTTTATTGTCCTCGTTTCCCAAAATCAACATTTTCATCAAATGTGGAGCGATACAAGCTCGGGAGAGTAACAGAAGCGATTAACAGATTAACAGGAGATTAACATACACAGGTTCATGATGACTGAACAACACGAAAGTTCCCAGCAAAGTTAAGAACTTGCAGAACAGTGGCATAAAAAAACGGAACACAACACTTGGGTACATATTAAAAAACAATAAAAAGCAATTTTTATACTCACAAAAGTGCAGAAGAACTTCTGATATGAGCACGATATTGCAGAAAATTGGGCTTGTATGACATCATTACTATAACAAACAAACAAACGACCGCATAGCAAAAACAGTGAAATCAGTTGAAGCACCTAAAAAAGAATAATAATGTATAAAGATTTAAATGTCAAAATGAACTCCACATATAACTAACATTGGTCGCACTTTATTCCCTCTATTTCCAAAAACGTTGATTTTCATTAAAACTATAGTGATATAAAAAACGCGAGGAAATGAACATACGATATGGAAGGATTCATGCCATCTGTACTTGAAATGCGCCGATTCTGCAATTCTTCAGCATTCCTCTGAGCGCACCGATCAGCTGTGGCCTTCCTGAATAGTTCAAGAACGCTTCCATCCTGAAGAAAAGAGACAAGTTTCAATGAGATAAGAAGCGCTGTCGACTCGTGCACAAGCGAACTTGTATCTTCGTCTCAGAGCAGTACAACTTTTCGTACATCTACCTAGAGCCTCAGAAACGCGGTCATAAGCGATGACGAGTGATTAGCCGGACACAAATGGACAGCACACATTTAAGCACGCGGCTTTACGACACTTGTAAACCTGTAACTATAGTTACGTCGCATAAGTGCTTTATGTCCACTGTTTGTTCGTACAACGACGTAAACGCAGCGTCGTGCGCTTTTCCAGTCATTTTTGAAAACATTAAGTGTGTCCCCGCTGCAAAAAAAAAAATGCTAATCGGTATGGACGTGAATTCAAATTGAGACAATGAAAATTACGTCTCAAAGGGTACGCTCACCTCTCGTTCTTTTGGGGGCCGGCACCATCTTCGGGGACTTGTTCTGGAATTATTGAGCAACAGAGCACGATACACGAACAGCGAGAGTCGCAACACACCGCGGCGCACAAGCACAAAGCGAGCGAGCACCACGAAACGGACGAACGGAGATGGCCAGCGCACGCTTCGCGATCGCCCGACACGAAACTTTCCAACGGATTTCGAAGCCGGCGGCGCCAGCAAGGCGGCGGAAAGCGGGCATCCCGCCAGCGAGGAGGTTGGTCCCAGCAGAGAGAGGGGTTGGAGAGAGTCGGGAGTTGTTCGGGAGGGTGAAAAAAAACGCGTATTTTAGTTGTCGTCCCAGCGGGGTGATGGCGCCACACTTATTTTTTATCTGTACAAGTCACGTGGGTTTCTTTCACCCTCCTGCTTCAACTGTGTGTTAAATACATGAAGCGATTACAGGGGGGGGTCAAAAGTTCCCAGGCCACGCTCCCATAGGAATACATGGGATAGTGGCCTGGGAACTTTTGACCAGCCCTGTACATGGTTTTGGCTGCGGTCGGTCTGCTTGGAATTCACGTGAGCTGCGACGCCTTGCCCAACACTTTTCCTTACTGGATGCGCACAATGTCGTGCATGGGAATACCTTTGGGTGGACATGGCGACGCGGGCCATCATCCAGCAGGCTCGACGGGGCTTATATTCCACGTGCCTTAGAGGCATTTGTCTCCGATTTACGTGTTCTGCCCTTCCCACCTTCTCCTGTGTACATCTCAGACCATCGTCCGATTTTCTTAGAGCTTGAAATTCCAAATTCTTTGTCGGAGAAACCATGGCGTTTTGATGTTCGCGTCCTCCATGATTCGCGCTCACGGTCAGATTTATCACGTGCAATATGTGTGTCACTCGCTACGTCTGGTCCAGATGATTGGGATGCGCTTAAAACGCAGTGGCGTCTGCACTGCTCAGTTGAAGGGCGTTCGCTTCGTCGTCGCGTTTCTGAGGAGCTGGCCGATACTGCAGCGAAGTTACGCATCGCCTTGCGCGCCGAAACGCCGTCTCCCCTCATGCGAGCTTGGCAGCGTGAACTACGTGAACGCTTCCAGCGCTTGACTGCTTCCTCGTCTCTGGCGGCGGCAGCGTGGCGTTGTAGGCACAACCTCTGTGCACATCCTGAGGTGCTACGCTATGCGAGGCAGTCGTTTTTTGGGCAGTCACAGGCATCTGTCTTTATGACCCCGCAGATACCACCTGCGCAGCCGCTTCCTACTCGTGATCGATCTCTTTTTTTTTGGCGCATTTTGAAGCGATGTCATGTTCGGTTATGCGGACAAACTGTCATATAATACCGCCAATGCTTAGAGGGTTGCCCCGTGTCCCTCAACAAGCAGCTGATTCTCTATACGCCCCCCCCCCCCCCGTCCCCCGAAGAGGTAAAGGCTGCACTGCAATCCATGATACGTGGAACGGCCCCTGGGCCAGACGGTTTTGCAGTTGAGTTTACCTGGCATTTTGGAATGAGATTGGTGATGCCTTTACAGCGGTTATCCGGAGGTGTTTTGAGGACGGCGCCTTTCCATCCAGTTTTCGAAATGGCCGAATTGTACTTATTCCAAAAGGTGACGCTTCCTCTCTTAATCCTGAAGAATGGAGGCCTATCACGCTCTTTAATGTTGACTAAAAGATCTTCGCGACTGTAATCGTTCAACGTCTGAAGGCTTTGCTGAACGCCCTGGTGGGTCATCATCAAGCTTCATCAGTGCCTGGACGAGAAATACACAGCTTGTCCTTTACCACACGTGATGTCATAGCCTATACGTTGTCACGGTCTGCACGTGGTATCCTTGTATCTTTGGACCAGGAGAAAGCATTTGACCGACTGGAGCATTTTATATCTTTAATGTGCTCACAGCCTTTGGCTTTCCTGATTCATTTGTAGAATTAATAAGGAATACCTACTCTGATACAAAAAGCACACTAGTTCTGGATGGCTGGGAAAGTGCTGCCTTTCCCGTAACACGTGGGGTGCGTCAGGGATGTCCATTGTCCCCTCTGCTATTTGTGCTCAGCCTTGAGCCCTTGTTGTGTGCTCTAGACGTGGATCCGCTCCCTGGCAGCAGTGTTCTGCTCCTTGACGCGTCTTACGCTCCCTGGCAGCAGTGTTGTGAAGGTCACAGATTTTGCTGACGACATTACTCTGTACCTTTCGGATGAAGACAGTCTTTCACAAAGCCTACGGTTATTCTTCGAGTACGGTGACTTTTCAGGTGCAGCACTGAACTTCTCCAAATCCCGGTATTTGTTCATTGGCTCACCGAACTCCAGCCTTAGCTCCGTTTTCTCTATTCAACCGGCCATGTCCCTTCGCATTTTAGGCATTTTATACAATCACTACGGCATTTGTAACTCCGTTTGGTCAAACGCTCTCGACGAAGTCAAACAAAAAATTCAGGACGCACGGGATTTCGACTTCCCGCTTCTTGAACGGAGGTACCTTGCACAGGCTGTATTTTGCGGTCGCATTTTGTACCTTTCACACGTGTTGCAATCGCCTAGGCCTATCGTGCGATCATTGCAGTCTGCTTTGTGTTCTTTTTTTTTTTGTCAGGTGGTACTGAGTTGGTCTCTCGTGCGGCACTAGGACAGCAGCGTTCCCAGGGAGGCTTTGCTTTCCCTTCGGTGTCCATACGCTGCAGGCTACTGGCCCTGCGCTTCCTGTTGCGCCTTGTACAAGGAGAGGAATCCCCCCGCGCGAACTCTCGCATATTATTTTCTAGGCACTCACCTCCGGCATTTGATGCCTAATGTGCATCTTAACAGGGGCCCACAGTCAGTAACACTTCCTTCATTTTATGCAACAGCTGTTGCATTTTTTTCGCCATGTCCAGTCGACCTGTCCTGGGGTAGATGTGGTTAACAATCCTATTGTTGACACAACAGCTGCTTTGTTGCTCCTGTTAGTTCCTCCGGCCCACCGCGCTCGCTCTAGTCGTGTGTCTTGGAGCGTACTGACAGCATCTTTTCCGTCTGGCCACCTCCGGGACTTCATGTGGCGGCTGGGTTGGGGTGTGCTTCCTACTCTCGACCGCCTCGAGAGGTGGAGAATGGTCCAGTCAGCAACATGCCCGAACTGCTCCCTACAGGAAACAAACCAGCATGTTCTCAGGCAATGCGTCATTGCTCGTGTTTTCTGGAAGGCCGTGCATGTTGGATTTCGCGGTCTCGGCGTAAATCGCTTCGTTTCTTCTGGGCGTTGTTCTCGAGGCCGCTTTGCCTGCCTTCTCATTGTTGCCGGTGCTTTCTGTCTCTGGCGCAACCGCTGCGAGGCGGTTGCAGCAGGCCGCCGCGCTCTCTTCCCGATCCTAAAGAGATTGTACTCGGAGCTGCTATCTGTTTTGTCGGAGCAGGTCTTCTTTCTTGGTGAAGAGGAATTCCTTCGGCACTGGTCTTGTCGGTTTGTGTCGGTCTACAACAGACGCGGTAAACTTGTCTTCGGCCTGCCCGGTTTTGGTAGGCTGATGTGTCGACTGGTGTCAGCAAAAACGCCATGTAAATACGCAAAATGTACATAGTCATGTTTTATTGTGCTTTCTGTTCACCATGTAATGTACATATGTGTACCTATGTTTTTGTAAAAAAAATTTTTGCGTGTCTGTGCATGTTCTGCTCTGTTGAAATGTTATCCATTTTCATAGTATGTGTTAATAAATTTCTCTAAACACAGTTTCTGTGATGTACAATGGTGAAAATGTGAATGTATCTCTGTGCACCGATATGTCATGCATAATTTATGCTCTGTACATAGTGTAAATAATTTTATTCTAAACAGTCTCACCCGCAGGAGAGTGGATTAAAGTCTGAATCGTCCCTCAAAACTGGAACCAATTACACGCCTACTCATCAATTCAATAGAGCAACCTTCTTTCGCGTAAGACGATCACTGCTATTCGCAATGCCCATAGACAGTCGCTCCGCCAAGCGGAACTGAGGATCGTCGTCTCATGGAGGGTCAGTATGGCGGCGGTACGCAATCGCTCCCTTGTTCGGCTGTGCTAGCTTCAGTGTTAGATCGTTAGCAAGGAACCAACACTACGGCTTTGCATGTTTCCTGCATCAGTGAAGAAACCGGGCCTTCTATGACACGATAGATTAGATGATCTTTTCTTGCGAGGCCCGAAGTCTTCGTGAAAATACGTGGCAACTCACGCTTTCAATGATAGCCCGCAGCGTACTCATAACAGCTTCGCAAGGTTTTCTGTAGCCTCGTAGGTTCGTTAAATGTTATCGTCTGACCTCTTCAGTTGAAACTCACCTAGTTTTACGTGCATATAGCATTCGTCAGTCCTTTTGTACTGCATGAATCCCATAACCTTGGAAGCGGGAAGTCGAGCAGACTCGAGATTTGCTCTTCTATAACTAAGAAATCTCAAATTTACCAGCGCTGCTGGCGCTGCGCCCTGCTGCGCCGCTTGTTTTCTTGGTTTGTTGATAGGTGGCAAGCACACTGCAAGCAATTTGCTTCTTGACTGGTTGACGGGTTTGAGAGCAAAAAATTTCTCCGTCTCTCAGATAAACATGGTGACGCATGAATCGGAGTGGTCGAAGTCGTTGGCGGAGGAAATTCTTCAGATTGCATTCTGCAGTGATGTTGAAAGAAGCTGTCTTGACAACGAGGATTTCTCACTGGACGTAGAAGTCTGTGAAAGCACCGAGAGTGACAATGATGATGAGCGATCAGCTGCTAACGCGCGAGGAGCGAGTTGCAGCTCACGTCCCCTCGTCTGTTAGTTTATTCACGCTCGTAAGTCCCTTTCATTGTTCAATAAGGTTGACAGCTGGGCTAGTTGGTAATTGATCATTTTAGCGTATGGTGAAGTAGCGCAATTTTCGACAGGGAACAGTAGCGAGTGTCGTGTCCACCTTCTGTTCTTTGTCCCTGTCGAAAATTATGCTACTTCACCATACGCTAAAATGATCCCTTTCATTGTATCTGATGTATAATATCCTTGAGCGACATCAAAAAATTACACCATCTACCGCTAAAGGGAACCATGTGTAGATGCGAAGCCGCAGGCGCTAACACTTACACTGGCGGCGGCGTTAACGCTGGCGCTCATCGCAGCGTTGCGCAGGAGAGAAAACCTGGGAGGCGCAAAGCACGCAGTGATGGAGCGGTGTTTCCTACTGGAACATGCCAATCGCTGCTAATGGGCAATGAAAGACAGAAGACTCCGACTGGACACAGAGACCCGCAGTCCGCTTTAAGTTAACGCGCACGCTGCGAATTTTTATTCTTCAACAACGCACAGGAGAAATCTCCCACCGGCACTACCTTGCAGTTCATGATCCAGTGCCATATTTACGGGGTGGCCAGTGAACGGTTGTGCAGCGCGAGCAGTCGGTTTTTTCAACCAAGAAACTCGCTAGCAGACGCTGCCTACGTCGGCGTCGCGAGGTGAGAGAGGGGGGAGCGTAGAAGAGAAGAGAGCGAGGGGACACGCATGCGCAGTGAGAGTGTTGTCGCCGCGGGGAGGGAATGCCTAGAGGAGAGAGAGGGGAAGAGGAGGTTTTTTATCTTTTTTTTGAAAGAGTTTGCGCATGCGCAGTAAGGGTGGCACACCACCACCACCACCACCGGATTGAACTTCGCCTTAAGCTGCTCCGCATCTAATAACAACTTAGTTTTTCTTGTGCACTGCATGTAGCGCAATTATTTTGGATATTATGGATCGCCGCATGCCGCCAACACGATCGAGCTCGACTAGCGAAGCGGTATGGTTAGAGCGATGAAGCGTGCAGTCATGGGTCACAATTCACGCCTCTCGGCTAACTTCTCCTGTACTTCACCGGTACCATCCGAACGGCATAGTTCGACGAATGTTCGCAACGTCGAAGAATTCGTCGTTGCGAAAAGCATACGTGTGTGTTCTTTTCGATATTCATGTTTCGATCGTGCTGATCGAACCTGCAGCATCCGAGTGCATTGAATTGCGCACGGCTTGAGTTTGAGCATGGCTGTGACACAAGCGCTACACAATAGGAAGGTAAAGGCTTGTCATCCGTTGAAGAAGCAACTCCGCCTTCCTGACTGCGCAAGTAATGACGACGGCGTATGTTTGCAAACCATCACCTCGTTAAACATTCTGTCCCGTGCAGCAGCGATGGCGCTACTCGCTAGCGGGCTACCACTTCGGCGAAGCCGTCAGGCAGGCTCGGTACACAGTATCTCGGAGTGCCGTTCAGGTCATACGTCAATTCTAGTTCATGAAGTTTTCTGCAGCACGCACAGGATTTCACAAAGCATCGGTTATGCACGGTAACGGAGCTGAAATATAACCTTTCACATCGCGGCAAATAATTAGGAGGCGAGCTTCCATAGTTAAAGAAAGTATTTCGGTCTCATTACCATTTCAGTGCAGCTCGTGACTTCATCCGATGAAAGTGGCACGGGCCATACGTCCGCACGTCCTATTTGTTCCTATGCTAACAAACGGGTTGACCCTCCTTCGGGTGCCATCTTGAATCGTACAGCGCGTCACCTATAGTTCGTGGGCATTGCGAATAAAGAAAGTGTGACATGGTTCCTGATGCACTTGCATGACACGACTAGAATGGTGGAAGCCATCTTCTTCTCAGCCGATTGCATTGACCATTATTAAGGGGAAACCCTCAGAGAACGCGAAAATTGACCGTCGGCTTCGGCGTCAGCAGGCGCGACGCAACGAGCCTTTTCACGTGACGACGACAGCGCGTGACATTACAATAACGCCACAGATAGCGAAAATTTGTGACACCACCAGGACGTCAGACAACGTGCGTCGCATGATGACGTCAACACACAGCATATTCGCTCGATGAAAGTTGGGCTGGTCTCGGAGGCGTTGCAAAACCGGGTGAAGTGTAGGAAGCTCTAAATGCCTGCCATCCGGGATGCAGGGCTAAACCACTTTATGTGCACAAAACTTACGGAAGAGGGCGGAGGAGGATGAATATACAATCAACTGAGAAGGAAAAAAATAAGACAGCTTTCGCCTGCGAGTCTTCTTAGGCGAATGCATAAGGAGCCCTGTGATTGCAGTAGCACGGAAAGTCGAGCTAGTTGGTAGGAATGCATATTTGAATAGCGCAAAAAAGACACAGGGACATCGTCTTCTCGCCTGTGTCCCTGTGTCTTTTTTGCGCTATTCAAATATGCCCTGTGATTTTTTACCGTGTTCGCCGTCAGTTATTTGTTGCATAATGGGATAATACTTCAATGTGGGGCGATAATAACGAGCTTAAAGAGACGTCCGCGTGATTCAAAGTTGCTCGTCATTTATGGCAATGCACAGAACAGCGCAATTAACATTCGGACGTGAGACAATAATGGTGCGGGATTTGCGTATTTGCTGCTTTAAATGAAATGCTGCATGTAGCGTGCGGTGCAGATAATCGGCGCGCTGTTTTCAAATTTAGGAGCGCCTGGGGAATTCATACGAGCTTCGCTCCAGAAAGCTAGAGAACGCCGAATCGCCCGTACGAAGGGGACACATGTTTAATCGCACTTTGAGCGGTGAAGATAGAGTACGAATGCCGATACTATAGCCTTATGATATGTCGTTTTTGTGATTTTGTTCGTATCGAGAAAGAAGCGTACGCTACAAATCAAAATCAAACGTCATATACCGTACGGCTAAATTCTTCGGAACGTTGCCAACTTGATACTTTGAGAAAACCTCCACTGCTGGCTCTAGCCACTAGGAGGGTTGTGGCAAAGTGAATTCGCCGCTTTTACTTCCGTTCTGTTCATAGGAAGAGAACTGTGGTCTGGTAATATTTCTTAACTTTACCACGTAATGTACATATGTATACCTATGTTTCTGTAACAAATTTTGTGTGTCTGTTCATGTTCAGTTCCGTTGAAATGTTGTGTTGAAATGTTATTGATGTCCACCGTCTGTGATAATAAATTTCTCTAAACACAACCCGGTGCCATTGTATTCACATCAACTGCCGTTACTACTTTGCAATAAACTTCCCTGTGTGTACCTTGTGTGTCCGCTTGGATAACATAACGCTTTCCCGAAGCAGAGTGGAATAAACTTTAAATTGTCTTTTTCAAAATGTGGGACCATTTCTACGCCTACTCAGCAAGACAGCTGAGCGGTCATCTCTCGCGTAGGACGATGACAGCCACGAAGAAAGTCTCACACAGTTCCTTATGCATTTGCCTACGACAATTAGAAAGGTGAAAGGCACGTTTCTTTCAGCTAATGGTACTGACTATTGCCGAAATTCATATACCCCTGTTACAGAGGCAAGTTAGCCGTGGTTACGTACCACCACGGTTAACTGCGTTGAACCGCGGTTAGTGCCAACTACGGTTCGCCGATGTTACACAGCGCAAAAGCGTCCTCGGTTAAGGCGGCTAAGCCATCATCCATGGAAACCGCCATTTCCTCGGATAACCGCGAAAACCGACGTTCCAAAGCTCAGCTTCCTAGAACCGCGGTTAGCGGCATAAGCGCGGTTTCGCGTACCCTGTAAAATAAGCGAACTGCGGTCACATGTAGCCGCGGTTACGTTAACCGAGCTTTAGGCTGACTATGTAACAAGGGTATTAGATGCCTCATAAACCGCGAAAATTGACCATTGGCATCAGCGTGAGCAGGCGTGATGGCAACGAGCTTTTTCACGTGTTGATGTCACCGTCTGACATTACGATAACGTAACAGATAACAAAACTTTGTGACGTCACCATGACGGCAGATAACGTACCTCACAAGGTGACGCCATCGCACAGCATCTTCGCTCGGTCAAAGTTGGGCTGATCTCGGAGGCGGTGCAAAACTGGGTGGGTGCAGAAAGCTTTCGGTGCCTGTGATCTCGGAGGCTGGGCAAAACCATCTTAGGTGCACAAAACTTTCGGAAGGACGCGGAGGAGGATCAATGTACAATCGTCTGAGAAGGAAAATATGAAGATGGCTTTCGCTTTCGAGTTGTCCTTGGCGAATGCATAAGAGACACTGGGATATTTACCACGTTATCCGTCAGATGTTTGTCTCATAATGAGAAAATGCTTCAATGGGGGTAATAATACCGAGCTTCAAGAGACATCCGCGGGCTTCAAAGTTGGTCGTCGTTTAGGGTAATGCAGAATGCACTATAGCGCAATCAACACTTCAACGTGGAACAATAATTGAGGGGGATTTGCATATTTGTCGCTTTACAGGAGACGCTGTACGTGGCGTGCGGTGCAGATAATGGGCGCGTTGTTTTTATATTTAGGAGCGCCAGCGGATAAACCCTTTGAGCGACACCACGATACATACGTCTACCTTTTTCTTCTGCAGGAAATCTTTTCTCCGCATCAGCTGTCCCTATTAGAGCAACATAAGCGGCTGCTATCTCACGAAACTCTATGTTAGCTTGGGAAAAAACGAGTTTTGCCGTGGTTTCGGAAGGTGCCAGTAGTGACACAGAATGTATCGCCACAGGCAACTGCGATGGTCATCCTTTCACATCCAGCCAACAATAAAATGTGGCAGCGTGAAATGACAAGTGACCTCGACTGAACTTCTCGCTGCCTTAACGGGAACGGCTGATCGCAGACAAGCCCACGATCGAGAGATCAGTTATTGGAAAACGGCGCACGCGAATACGCATGTGACCTGCGTAAGTTCGAAGGGTTTATTAAATGCGAATGCATTTCATAGTCGGGCTATGTCAGGCATCCGGCGTTGTGCGGCGTTGGCGTTGTGCGGCGTTGTCCGCGGAGGAGGAGAGGAGCTGTGCGCGCCGGCAGGTGTTAGATGTGAAGCATCTTATGGCGAAGCGTAATCCGGTGCTGGTGGTGTGCTTCGTGACCACCCTTACTGCGCATGCGCAAACCCTTTCAAAAAAATGAAAATAAAAAACTACCTCTCCTATTCTCTCCTCTAGGCATCCCTCCACGCGCCAACCACACCCTCACTGCGCATGCGCCTCCCCTCCTCTCTCTCCTCTTGCGCTCCCCCCCTCTCTCCTCTAGGCATCCCTGCCCGCGGCGTCCACACTCCCACTGCGCATGCGCGTCCCCCCCTCTATCTCCTCTCCTACGCTCCCCCCTCTCTCCTATAGGCATACCTGCCCGCGGCGTCCACACTCCCACTGCGCATGCGCGTCCCCCCTCTCCTACGCCCCCCCCCCCCCCGCCCCCCTCTCTCGCCTCGCGACGCTGACGCAGGCAGCGTCTGCTAGCGAGTTTCTTGGTTGAAAAAACCGACTGCTCGAGCTGCACAACCGTTCACTGGCCACCCCGTATATATGGCAATGGATCTTGACCTCCAAGGTGGTGCCGGTGGGAGATTTCTCCTGTGCGTTGTTGAACAATAAAAATTTCCAGCGTGCGCGTTAACTAAAAGCGGACTGCGAGTCTCTGTGTCCAGTCGGAGTTTTCTGTCTCTCATTGCCCATTAGCAGCGATTGGCATGTTCCAGTAGGAAACACCGCTCCATCACTGCGTGCTTTGCGCCTCCCCAGTTTTCTCTCCTGCCCAACGCTGCGATGAGCGCCAGCGTCAACGCCGCCGCCAGTGTAAGCGTTAGCGCCCGCTGCTTCACATCTACACATGGTTCCCTTTAGCGGTAGATGGTGTAATTTTTTTTCTTGTTTTCAGTGATTCGTGATCTCTGTTAGCATCGCAGTTACAATGTCATCATCATCATCAGCCTGTCTACGCCCACTGCAGGGCAAAGGCCTCTCTCATGATTAGCCAATCAACCCGGTCCTGTGCTTTCTGCTGCCATGTTATACCTGCAAACTTCTTAATCTCATCTACCCACCTAATTTTCTGTCTCCCCCCTCACGCGTTTGCCACCTCTTGGAATCCAATCAGTTACCCTTAATGACCAGCGGTTATCCTGCCGACGTGCTACGTGCCCGGCCCATATCCATTTCTTCTTCTTGATTTCAACTATGATATCCTTAACCCCCCGTTTGTTCCCTGACCCACTCTGCTCTCTTCCTGTCTCTTAAGGTTACACCTATCATTTTCCTTTCCATCGCTCGCTGCGTCGTCCTCAGTTTAAGCTGAACGCTCTTTGTAAGTCTCCAGGTTTCTGCTCCGTAGGTAAGTACCGGTAAGATGCAGCTGTTATATACCTTCCTCTTGAGGGATAGGGGTAGACTACCATTCATGATTTCATCATGCTTGCTGAATGAGCCGCATCCCATCCTTATTCTTCTAGTTATTTCACTCCCATGGTTCGGCTCCGCGGTTACTACCTGTCCTAAGTAGACTCTCCAATGCTATTGACCGCGTGTTTACAGGAGGTTTTCAGGGCCCTAGATTGGGAAGGGTTAGGGATAAGAGTTAATGGAGAGTATCTCAGTAACCTGCGATTCGCTGATGACATTGCATTGATGAGTAACGCGGGAGACGAATTACAGATTTTGATTACTGGACTGGATACGGAAAGTAGAAGAGTAGGTCTGAAAATAATATGCATAAAACTAAAGTAATATGGAACAATCTTGGCAGAGAACAGCGCTTTGCGATAGGTGGCGAGACACTGGAAGTTGTTACAATGTACCTATGTTCTATTGTTTGTATGTCCTGCTCAGGTCATTTTGTTACCCAGTGCAGTTATACTCACCTGAACGGATGTTACTATTATGCAATAAACTTCCCTGTGTTCCGTTGTGACACTCTCCCGAAGCAGAGTGAATTGAACTCCTAAGTTGTCTCTTCCATAATGTGGGACCATTTCGACGCCTACTCAGCAAGACAACTGAGTGGCCTTCTCTCGCGTAAGACGATCACTGTCATGAAGAAGGTGTCACGCGGTTCCTTATCCGTCTCCCTAAGACTGCTAGAAATATGCAAGTCGTCTTCTCAGTCGATTCTATTGAATTTAGATGTCTCATAAAACGCGAAAATAGACCGGTCGGCATCGGCGTCAGCAGTAGTGATGAAAACGAGCCTTTTCGCTAGTTGACGTGAGCGTGTTTCAATAAAATAACGTCGCAGATAGCAAACATTCGTGACATCACCATGACGTCATATAGCGCAAGTCACATGATGACGTCATCACACACCATCGCCGTTTGGTCAAAGTTGGGCTGATCCCGGAGGTTGTGCGAAACCGGGTGAGGTGCAGAAAGCTTTCGGTGCCTGTGATCCCGGAGGCTGGGCAAAACCAGCTAAGGCGCACAAACCATTCGGAAGGGCGCGGTTGAGGATCCAAATACAACATACTGATAAGGAAAAGAAGAAGACGGCTTTGACCTTCGAGTCGTCTTAGGCGAATGCATAAAGGACACTGTGATTTTTACCGTGTTATGCGGCAGATATTAAGGCGAAAGCCTTTAATGTCTCATGCTCAAGTCCGTCCATCCAGCCGTCCGGGTCCGTGTCCGTCCGTCCATCCGTGTCCGTCCGTCCGTCTGTCCGTCCGTCCGTCCGGGTCCGCCCGTCCGCCCGTGTCCGTCCTTTAATCCGTCCGTGTCCGTCCGTCCATCCATCCATCCGACCGTCCATGCGTCCGTCCATCCTTGTGTGTACGTCCATCCGTGTCCGTCCGTGTCCGTCCGTGTCCGTCCGTACGTCCGTCCGTCCGAGCCCTGGCACAGAGCCAGGTTGCCGCCGGGGTGAGCAAACGGACGCCGGTCGCGTCGGACTCTACAGCGCTCGCGCTTTGCTTGCGTAGCGTCGCTGTGCCCAGCGTTTGCAATCATGCAAGGAGGGAGACGCGCGCATCGCGTTCCACTCGGACCGACCCCTCCTCAATGGACACGCGTTCGCGGAACACATGTTTGCACAGCGCGAGAAAGACGAGGACGTAGGGAGGACACAGCGCCCGTCCTCCCTACGTCCTCGTCTTTCTCGCGCTGTGCAAACATGTTGATTCCAAATCACCAACTAGCCCAAGCTTCCGTTTTATCGCGGAACACACTTTGGAATTTACAAAGTGTCCGTAAATTTAAGCGCTGGAACGCGGATGGCATTTGCACGATCCGCAAAGCGCGAGTGAACACAAACGCATGCGAACGGAGGCAGATTAGTCTCGCGTCTCGCTGCGATGCGCGGTAAAAAATTAAAAAAGAAAACGCGTACACATTCCGTATGTGTGCGTGTTTCAGCCTATCACTAAGAACTACATTTCAGACTATCACCGGCAGTGATAGGCTGAAATGTAGTTCTTGTACTAGTCTGTGTGGTCGGTTCTGCGAAGCGTAATGCTGAAGCATGTGCTGGGTTTTTTCTTTGTTTGTTTTGTTTCTTTCTTAATGGGAAAATGCTTTAGTAGGGGGGCAATAAGACCGAGCTTAAAGAGACGTTCGCGGACTTCGAAGTTGCTCGTCATTGATGGTAATGCAGAATACATTAGTGCAATGAAAATTCCGACGCTAGACTAAAATTGTGTGGCATTAGCATTTTTGCTGGTTTAAAGGAGACACGTGTAGGTTGCGTGTGGGGCAGATAATCGGAGGGTTCTTTTTACATTTAGGAGCGCCTCTGTATTAATCCTTTGTGCGACAGCGGGGCACGTACGTCCCTCTCTTATATTCTGCAGAAAAAAAAATCACAGTTTCACCGCAAGGGTGAAGCACTGAATGCGATAGCAACAAATTGTAATGTTATGCGAAGTGAGGCTGACAGCTAACTCTTTTGGATGCGACCTCACGCAACTCTACAAAACGCTGGTGTAAGAGAATACGGCTGCTCCAGGTACACTTTTCGCACTGTCTCTTCGCGTTGAGAGCGCAGCACGTACAAGGGTTTGCGAGACGCCCACTGACGGCTGCCGAGATAGCCAGATAACGCGCGCCAGGGACGACCGCGCTCGTAAAATCGAAGGTCGTAGTTGAAGCTCGAGGCAACCCCCACCCCCCTGGCGTATTTTTACGCTCGTTAAAACGGGCGGGGCGCTTTCTTTCTGCTTGTGCATTCAACGGCCGTCCTAACATGCTTATCGCATCTTATCGCACGCGGCTCGGAGCGACGAAGATGGGCCTGCTTGTTTGTTCTCTGCTTCAGCCGCGTTCGTAGCCCCCGCTCGCGCGCTATTACCCGCGGGTAGAACGTAGGATGTGCTGGGGGGATCTTATCACTTTGGACTTTATACGCGACATGACGCCGACGGCGCCGGCGACGGCGATGCAAAAAAATTCATTGAGACTGTCTATATAATTGCTATCGCAGGAAATACGTTTCTCCGAATCAGCTGTCACGATTAAAGCAACGCCAAGTGGCTGCTACCTCACCTAAGTCTATGCAATGCAAGCTCGAGAGAAAGTGATTTACTGCGGTTTCGGAAGGTGGCAGTAGGGCCACAATGTCTTCGAAATGTGTTCCTTTTTTACTGAAGCTTCTGAATTTTCGTCCCGTTGAAAGAAAGAAGTCTGTCATTCAAAATGTCAGGCAGTCTTCTCTTTTCCTGCTTTTCTAGATAAGGCACTGCAGCTCACCAGCCATCATGTGTTTATGTTGATTTGTGCAGTAACGTGAGTAATAAATACATCGAAACGCCCCGCTCTTCGCTACGCCTATTCGGAAATAACGGTGCACGGGAATAATTTTCTCGATATGGTATACCTCTTTGAATGTGGGCAGATATTCAAGGAGAACATCAGTACTTCACCATTTAGATAGCGGAAAAGGGAACAACAAAAATTACAAAGAAGGGTTGATGTGTGTGGAGAAAAAAAAGAGTTACTGGAACAGACCACATACCCATGAACGCTTGAACGCAGGCGCTGTTCCGCTGCTGGAAATGACGTGCTCACAATGTTCCTCTGCACGACTTCATAAGTGCTCCTCTGCACCACCTGTTACGCCTGCTTCATCCCAAGTACTCGGTGTTGTGATCGCATGATGCTACATTTATGAGTCACTGGGTCAGATGTGTCCCCCCTTTTCCAGTAAAGTACTGGTTCGATTTTGATGAAGTGGTTTTATACTATTTCTTTGTAGTTCATACGTATATGCCGTAGCCGGCTTTTATGATATCGTGTCAAAAATATAGGGTTAGCCTACGAAGAGTTAAACAACGGACCCCTTTCGGTAGTGCCACTCGAACAGACCTCAGCCCCACCTGTTGTTCTTTTGTTTGCGACCCCCCCCCCCCCCCGGCCCCTACCCATCGCCACCTCTTTTGTATTTATTTTTCTCCCGAATGATTTCCAGCAGGACATTACGAGAACACTACGTGGGTATGGAAACATAACAGTGGCGTCGAGATCTTTCCCACGGCTGGCTTTGCTTAATAGGCTTATAGTTTTTCCTTACTTGTCGTTGCAGCTTAACCCTCGAGTTTCGCGGCAATTATATATCTATATCTCTCTAGTCTGTCCTATAAACTAAACAAGAATACAGGCCCCTGTAATACTGGATCTTTTAGAACAGAATGATATACACGAACAAATATAACAGAAGGTAATTCGAACGATTTGGACGTTACTGCCTCATAGCATTTTGGCTTTTCTTTCTCTCTCGTTCGCCGTTTTCATCCTGTCAGCATCGCGTATCTTGACATGCGTGGCACGTTGTTTTCTTATCTTTACTTTCCGGGCTTCTGGAAAGTTTTGTTGCGACAGCATTACACCTCTAATGAGCGGCAAAATTTCGTGGAGTCAACCATTGAGTCAACCTTCGCAGGTTTTCCTGTCAGCCGTCCTTACGCTGTGCCTGCCTCCTGCTCATACGCAAATCGACGTTGCTACATCTCCGGAATATGAAGACTACAATCAAGAAGCCTTCGCTTTTCTGGGCATTATCTCGGATATTTGCCCGGCACAGCAGCTCGCTATCCGCCGGGGATCTTCATCGACAGCAGCATCAGTTCCTGAGACTGCCTTTATCTACCGGCCACAAGAATGCCATTCCAGTGGGCAACAGAGCAACACAGACAACATGACTCACGCTTGGCCTGTCTGCGCTTCGCAGGTGTGTAAACGATACTCATTGTACGCTAACAAAAGCGGCAACCCGTACTTGCTGTTGCTCCCTTGCCCACAAGTGTGTTGTGAAATTGCCTGCGACTGTTTTTCATTGTTATTTTTGCTGCTGTGTTCAGGCGATGTAGAAACTAACCCCGGGCCTGATACTCGTTCGGCATCCTTACTTACAATGGAAAAATTGCCTGATGATCCCGTAGAACAAATGCAGGTTATTTTTCATTTGCTGAAGGATCTGCATTCTCGTTCTGTACAATCAGCAAAGAGTCAAACCGAGCTGTCTGCTGACATAAAAGCCATAAAAAACAGTCAGAAAAGTATCGAAGCTAAGATTGGTAACATTCACACAAGACTGGATGAACTTGAAGAAAAAAACAATAATGTTTGACAGCATGTCTGAAGAATTAACTGGCCTCAACCATAAGGTGGAAAGCACTTCCACTCGTTACAACTCTTTGGAAACTCGTGTAGTTGATTTGGAAGACAGATCGCGTCGTGACAATTTGATCTTCCGTGGTATACCTGACTCTGTTGAATCATGGGATCAGTCCGAAACGCGTGTGAAATCTGCCCTTGGCGGTGTGGTAGACAACTTGCCCGATAATGCTATCGATCGTGCGCATCGTATCGGACCTTTCGTCCCGAATAAGTGTCGCCCGCTTGTTGTGAAATTTTCGAGCTACAAGGTAAAACAAAAAATCCTAAGCGTGCGCAAAAAGTTGAAAGAAAATAACATCACTCTGAGTGAGGATTTTTCACCTGAAACGCGTCGCATACGCAGTAAACTTACTGATTTTGCCAAAAGTCAATCGGAATCGCAGCTATATCAGCTTCGATATAGAACCCTTGTCATGAACAAAAGGCATTACGAGTATACCCCAGAAACAGACAGCGTCACTCAGCGTAAGCCCTTTGTGTCATCTGATGAGCGCCGTGTAAATCCTAAGGTAGCTAGAGGTACGTCAAGTTAGAGGTGCGCCAGGGCTTGTGGGCAGTGCAATTCGCACGTATCTGCACTTTTCACTAATGTCCGAAGTCTTACTAATAAACGCGATTTTTTAAGCTCTGCTATAGATACTTGCAGCACACAGGTGCTCGCACTAACAGAAACCTGGCTTAGACCGGATGTGACGGATGACGAGCTTTTTTCTTCAGCTAATAATTTTTCCGTGTATCGCCGTGATCGAGGTTCGCGGATAGGTGGTGGTGTATTGCTTGCCATTTCCAAACAACTTCCGTCTAGCCGCATAAACATTACAAGCGAGTTGGAAACCGTTTGGGCTGTTGTTGAGTTTCCTAAACATAAAGTAATTATTGGTGTCTGCTATCGTCCACCTTCTCACAATCATACTTTTGTTAATGACTTGCACGATGTGATCAACTCCGTGGTGTCACAGTTCCCGAGGTTACCGCTTTTCCTAATGGGCGATTTCAACATCCCCAATATTTCGTGGGTTTCTGAGCCACCTGTGCCGAGTCCTCCCTCTTCACTTGCAAGAGAATTTCAGGATTTGTGCACTTTATTTTCTCTAACACAGCTGGTCAAACAACCAACTAGAATAGTCGAATCAACAGCTAACACTTTAGATCTTCTACTAGCCACACACCCTGAATACGTTTCTGATGTTACACACATACCAGGTATGAGCGACCACTGCATTCTGTCATTTCGCATTAACATTTCACGCCCTAAACGCAAAAACGCAAGGAAAGTGATTCACGATTATAAAAACGCGAATTTTGAAGTCATCAATGAGGAACTTTGTCTTTTTCTTGATGGCTATCTGGATGGTTTTGAAGATCGAACCGTACATTCCAACTGGGATTTATTTTTGTCCAAGGTTCAAGAACTAACAAAAAAAACACATACCTACTCGTACGGTAATCTCAAATGGTGATGCGCCGTGGTACAACCGTTACATCAAGCGTTTGTCGAATAAGAAAAAACGCGCGTACCGCTCAGCAAAGCAGTTTTCAGGTCACGGTCGTTGGGCAGCCTACGAGCAAGCTTCCGCCAGATATATTGCTGCCATAAAGAATGCCAAAGATAATTTTTTAAATAACACGCTCCCTTCGATACTGACATCGGATCCAAAAAAATTCTGGCGCATGTTCACTCCCAGTTGCGATAACACAATCAGTCTTGTTGATTCTACAGGAAATGCCTTACTTGATGTGCAGTGCGCAAGTGCGTTAAATGAAGCCTTTGTGCAAAACTTTTCCAGAACTAGTAACAAAACCACTCCTTATATTAAACCTTCTGATTTTATTATGATGTCTCCCATTATTATTGATTACGATGGCGTGGTCAAAGCTATTAAAAACCTAAAAGCATCCTCCTCACCTGGGTGTGATTTTATTATTCCGCGGTTTCTCATAAACACATCATGCTATTCATCAATAATTTTAACAAAACTTTTTCAGCAATCCATTGACAAGAGCTCCCTTCCCAATGACTGGAAGATAGCGAGGGTGGTTCCTCTTCACAAGTCCGGTAACAAGCACTCGCTTCTAAATTATCGCCCCATTTCTCTTACCAGTATTCCATGTAAAGTCATTAAGCATATTTTGTTTTCAAATCTTATATCTTTCCTTGAATCGAATTCCTTTTTTTCATCTTCACAACATGGTTTCCGCAAGACATTCTCGTGCGAGACGCAACTTGTATGTTTTACTCACGATCTTCACGCCATCCTCGATCGTTCATCTCTAGCTGACTGTATATTTTTAGATTTTTCGAAAGCCTTCGACAAAGTGTGCCATAACCTGCTTTTGTATAAATTACAGCTACTAAATTTGGATTCTAAACTACTTGCATGGCTTGAATGTTTTTTAAGAAATCGTTCTGAGTTCGTCTCTGCTAACAATACTGACTCTCCTCCAAGTCCTGTTTCTTCGGGTGTACCACAAGGATCGGTACTCGGTCCTCTCCTCTTTTTAATCTACATTAATGACTTACCTTCTTGTGTCTCGTCTCGTATTAACTTGTTTGCAGATGATTGTGTAATATTTCGGGAAATAACCAGCCCTAACGACTCCTCTATTTTGCAATCAGATTTGGACGCTGTATCCCTTTGGTGCAAGGAATGGTGCATGGAATTAAACACTAAAAAATGCAAGGTCTTGCGCGTAACTCGATCTACTAACATGTCATTTTCATATGTTCTTGACGACTCTCCCCTGGAAGTAGTATCATCATACAGATATCTTGGCGTAACTATATCATCGAAACTAACCTGGAATCAATACATTGAATCCATAATCCATAGCGCTAACAAAACACTTGGGTACCTTAGAAGAAATTTTTCACGTGCTCCTCCAGCTATCAAACTTTTATTGTACAAAACACTAATTCGCTCAAAACTCGAATATGCCGCCTCAGTTTGGGATCTTTTCCATGATAACCTTATTTACTCACTCGAAATCATTCAGAACAATTCAACACGCTTCATCATGTCTAACTATGCGCGAACCGCAAGTATTAGTAACATGAAGGAGAACCTTGAACTACCGTCATTATCATCCCGCCGCAAAATTTACCGTTTGTCTCTCTTTCATCACATATTTCATCATCATTCATTACACAATGACTTCATCTCACCTCCTCAGTATGTATCATCACGCATTGATCACCGACATAAAGTTGCAGTTCCCTTTTGCAGGACTTCAACCTTCCATAATTCATTTTTTCCAAGAACTTGTGAGGATTGGAACCACCTACCCGCTCTCACCGCAGACATCGCTGATCATCATCGTTTTCGGACAGCTTTAACTAATAATAACTGATTAGTTTTGCTTGATGTACTTTTTGTTGTTGTTCATTATGTTTCTTATGTTTACCTTTATTGTAATACTGTTTGTTGCACTCCCCTCTGTAATGCTTCGGCCCTGAGGGTACAATAAATGAAATGAAATGATGACGACTGATCACTGTAACATTTCCTGGCTAATCAACTCACTCGAACGCATTGAGAAAACCCATCATTCTGGGAGACAGAATTAAATGACTTTTTAGATGCAAAGCAGCTTATGGCGGAGTTCAATCCTCTGTGCGGCGTGACCACCCTTACTGCGCATGCGCAAACCCTCTCGACACACCTCCTCTCCACACACCAGCTAACATGTGTGGCTGCGCCGTAGCCAACCTGCTTCTCCCCACATTCCCCCCTCCTCGTTTAGATAAAAGGCTCGCGTTAGGTCGTACACACGCTCAGTCACTGCGCCGGCTGCGCCGCACACCGTGCGGCTTAAAGTAGACACTAGGTGCCTACGTTAACAACGACATAAGAACATAAACACAACACGTACGATAACACTAAATGCGCAACATTAATGGAAACATTAACGGAAACACCTAGTCAAACCGATGCAAACGCAGTGTGCACCCCCTATGCTACTTCGCATCGCCTCATGGTGCCCTTTAGTGGGAGATGGTGTAATTTTTTAAAAGAATTTTTACGAGCATTTTCTGTAGTTGGTTTCGCTGTGTAGGTTTGCAGCCAAGTTAGGTGTGTAGGTTCGCTGTGTAGGTTGCTTCATACCGGCTTGACAGCTGTGTACGTTTGCCGCGCGACAAAGCTCACACGATGCATTGCGCATTTCAAGGTAACTGAGAATCTGCGCCAATACGAAGGTAAAGAATCTTTCAATAATTAGTATACTTGGGCGTCATGATACGTCACCTAGTTACGTCACATGATTACGTCGTCACATGACGTCACAGCTTCATCAAAGGTCGGCCCATCCGGGAGGCAGTGCAAAACCATGTTCGGTGCCGAACGCTTTCTTGGGGGGGGGGGGGGGGGGGGATCAGTAGATTCTCCTGATAATGATAATGATAAGATCGCTTTCACCTTTAAGTCATCTTAGGTGAATGCATTAGGGACGGTGTGATTCTCCGCTTAGTTAGCAATGCCCGCTGCGCAAATGAATGCGCAACACTCTATATTATATTAAATGTTCTCGAGCATTTCGCAGGAGCCACAGGATGTGCACGACTCACTTTGTATGGATTGACTCATATACCGTTCGTCCTCAGATAAGTATACGTGGCAACTGCTGTATCAACTGCTCCAATCAACGAACCCTATTACTACGCGTGTTTATTGTTTTAACTTGAGCGGTTCGGGCTTCACCCGGAAAGACGGTTAGCAACGCTCGGCGCAGCCCACGCAGCGATGTCTGAGAGGATTCGCGATTGCTGGAGATATTTCTGTTAAGACTACGCGTTGGACGCGAATAGTGAAGCTCATTCAAGAGATTACGGGAGCACTAGCGATAAGGCTCGAATGTTCGGTGCTGCGTGTATAAAGGCCGATGCACCTCACCGCAGATGAGATTACCGACGGCCCACGCTCTGTTCATCGCTATCAGTGTTCGGCGTGACTCGATTGTACCTTGACTTGTAATTTTCCGGGCACAAGAACTCCCAAATCAATAGTCGTGTACTTCTCAGCCTTGCTGGAGCCTTCTTCACCGTCAAGACCACGGGACACTATTATCTGCCTTACTAAACTGTTTCACCGCGTAGCGAAGCCCATATCCTCATGCAATCATGAATTCATTTTCAAGTGAGCCGAAACACCCAATTTTCGACCATAATCTGTGATATGTTGGTTCATCCACGTGCGTTTACAAGTAAGCTGACCAAATCTTACCACATTTCGCCGGGCACTTAATTCACTATCGGATATTTTTATAAAAACGCGACACGCCTAAAAGTCGCGCAACACTGGTGCGCTCGCGAGCCGTCACGAAACAAGCTGCTCAGTTTGCGAGCGTCCGCATTCCGGCGAAGGATTTTGTTCCTTTTAGATGGGAAGCATCTTATGGCGAAGCTTAATCCGGTGGTGGTGGTGGGGGTGGTGGTGTGCCGCGTGACCACCCTTACTGCGCATGCGCAAACCCTTTCAAAAAAAAATAATAAAAAAACCTCCTCTCCGCCACTCTCCTCTAGGCATCCCTCCCCGCGGCAACCACACCCTCACTGCGCATGCGCTTCCCCTTATCTCTCCCCTCCTACGCTCCCCCCCTCTCTCCTCTAGGCATCCCTACCCGCGGCGTCCACACTCCCTTTGCGCATGCGCGTCCCCCCCTCTCTCGCCTCGCAACGCCGACGCAGGCAGCGTCTGCTAGCGAGTTTCTTGGTTGAAAAAACCGACTGCTCGCGCTGCACAACCGTTCACTGTGCATCCCGTATATATGGCAATGGATCTTGACCTGCAAGGTGGTGCCGGTGGGAGATTTCTCCTGTGCGTTGTTGAACAATAAAAATTCGCAGCGTGCGCGTTAACTAAAAGCGGACTGCGGGTCTCTGTGTCCAGTCGGAGTCTTCTGTCTCTCATTGCCCATTAGTAGCGATTGGCATGTTCCAGTAGGAAACATCGCTCCATCACTGCGTGCTTTGCGCCTGCCCAGTTTTCTCTCCTGCTCAACGCTGCGATGAGCGCCAGCGTCAACGCCGCCGCCAGTGTAAGCGTTAGCGCCCGCTGCTTCACATCTACACATGGTTCCCTTTAGCGGGAGGTGGTGTAATTTTTCAGCTGCGCGCGAAATCGAGCTTATATAGCTTTCTTGAGCTCTCCCTGCCTTGTCTCTTGTTTTTCTCCTCCTCCTGGCATTGAAACTGAACAATTTTGCGCTCCTGAAACCTTGGTAGAAGACGACAGCTCCGATCCATGCAGCACAGGACGCCACTCACGCCATGGCAAAAGGCGGTCTCCAGTGGTTAGCGGGCTCTATAGCCGAAATTCAGAGGCTCCTTTTTTTATTGCACCAAAATATTCCTTGACAGTCTATTTTTCATATTTGTGCACGCACAGTAAACCCTTCGAATTTTCGATGAACACCGCAAACTGTTGGGTGACCGCGTCATGCCCGTGCCCTCTTTCTTCTAAGCATTCGTACCGAACGCTTCGCGCAACGAAAGGCAATGTAGCACTCGAAGACGACGACTGGCCGTGAAGCCCTCCAGGGGATCGTGCCGCCACAAAAAGGTTTCTCATCAGGTAAAGCGTTTCCGATGGGACCACGTGCAAACAGTGTGTTTGCATGGTGTCGTGCAAAGGCGTCATCGTGGGAAGTGACATTCTTCGCGTCATAGCGATGCCATGAAGACGTCGCAGAAGCTGGCAACCAGGAATGTCATGATGAAGTCATAGGGTTACTTCATGACATGACGATTTGTTTGCACCACTCGTGCTGAAGACGCCGACTTTTCTGCGTTTGATGAGCATCTAACAGGCTCGTCCTGAAGGGAGATTGAAGTGAAACTCAGAATCAGTTTTTATTGATAACTCGCACTCTGAGAACTCTAGGGTAGTTACTTCCACCGTAATACGTTCATCATTAAAGACTAAAATCAATGTCGATGCTTCATTTTAAAATTTTGTGCCGAAGTTCACAGATTTCAAAGTGTATCTCGTATTTTGGCGACAATAAACAGATGAAATTTTCTGAGACTTCGTATATTGAGTCTGTGGTCCTCCTAGTGGACAACGTAATTCATTTTTATCGATTAAGAGCTGCAGAGGGCCTAGTATGACTCCGTCAAAATCTGTGACGTCAAAGAATTTGGTAAAGTAATATCAAGGTGGCGTCGTCTACCGCACTTTCTTTTTGCGCGTTTTCACCATAAAGGCACGTTCACACTTGGCCTTGAAGAGAGCGAAAGCGGCAAAACTGACCGGAAATTCACTCGCTTCGCCGCCTAAGCGACCGGAAAACCACGCCGCGAGGCCGACGCGAAAAAATCGCTCCGAGACCGATTTTTCCGCCACGCGATAGCAGGCCGCCTTTCCGCCTGTTTCGGTTTCACGGCTTTGGCTGCACTATAGCTCAAACCACGTGACGTAAACAACCGCCCGCAAATTCAACATGGCGCCAAAGGCGTCGGCGGTGGTTCGCATCGGCACAGTGGCAAACTACCCGTGCAGTACGACAAAGCTCACGGCCTCGACAAGGACGCGTCCATCGAGAGCCTTGATTGGATTACGATAGCCGAGAACCCTGGAAGTAGGAGAAGGTGCAGCAGCAGCGAGTCGGCATGCCCCAATGTGTCTCGATTTTGCACAGCCGGCTGAATCCGCCGCTGCCGGTGTGTCCGCCCGTGTCGTTTCTGCTGGCGTATCTCCCGAAACAACGTTTGAAAAGGTGCGAACTGTCTCTTTTTAGTTCTTTGCATGCATAACTATAATTCGGTACGAAGTTTAATGCCCAGGAAATGGGCAAAATGGAATGAATTTTCAGAGTGGTGCACGCGGCGGTGGCGGTGGCATGTTCGAGAAGCAGAACGAATGTGAACGTTTTCGACGCGCGCGGACGTGGTTTTCCGGCCGCTGTGGCGTTTTCGTTTTCGCTTCGCTTCTCAAGTGGGAATACACCATAATAGGCGTCTCGCGGTAAGAGTGGTGATATTTAAATGGTAGAATAATGCTTTACAAATATGAGAAAGGTCTATTTTGTCTTTAATTCCGCTTTAATAAAGAAGGAGCTATTTGGATGAATTCCCTAACGCACCCGTTGGTCTTAGATACATGCACTTGAACAGTCGATTACTCCGCAGGAGAAGCTCTATTATGTCCCATATAGTAAGCAGTTTAAACATCCAAGCTAAACTCCTCTCCTCATACAACCAAACTGGGGATAGTGTTTCAATAAAAGCACTCGCACCGAACGGAAATGTAGCACTTCAGTACGAAGACGAAGCCCTCCAGGGAATTTTACCGCCAGCAAAGCAGGCATGTCTGCAGATTAGGCTCTTCCGATGAGACCGCGTGCAAAGTGTGTTTGTGTAGTGTCGCACAACGCAGGTCTCCGGCGTTCAATTTCGCGGCGCTGCCCGAAGAATGATACACACAACGACCATTCCCGGTGCTGTCCTACGTACGGCTTCCCTTTTAGTCGGTGTGATTTATATGAGCCCTGGTAGGGAATGGGAACCAGCTCCTCCGAAGCGATTTTGCTTTTCTTTTTGCCCTGTCCATACCTCTGCCTGCACATTTCGTCCTTTATTCTCGCTGGCCTTGTATTTATTTATTTATTTTCTGAATTATTTAGTTATCAATTAACTTTTAAAAAATTAGGTGCACTTTCCCTACCGGGAAAATGAAGGCAACCGATGCTTGGCTTGTAGGTTTATGATGTACTACTTCCGTCTTTTTGTTAGTTTTTTTTTCCTTTCCTCTTTTTCTTTTTCATTGCACAATACTCCCTGCTCACTGTTTCCTTCTTCCATGACGGGAGCTGCACCTTCATCCACGCGCTTAGCAGTGCAACACTTTTGTTGGCACAGGCAACAACGAAGGTCCTGCGTTCATATCCGGCCAACAATGATGTGAGGCAGCGTGCTATGACAAGTGCCCTCGACAAAACATGTCATTCAATGGCCTCAAGAGGAACGGCTGATTGCCAACGAGTCCACGATCAAGAGAGCATCAGTTATTGGGAAAACAGGGCACACGAATACGCATGTCACCTGCGCACCTTCGAGGACCTCGTTTGTGTACTCCCGCATTTTTGTACGCTTGCTTTTCCGCTAACTACGCCGCTGCCTGCGAAATTTATACGAGCTTTGCTCAAGAAAGCTTGGGAACGCCGCTTAGACACAATGAGACAGATCATTTATCGCACTTGGGGCGACGAAGATAGGATATGTATGTGGACACTGGGCCTTATCATACCTCGTTTTTGTGATTTTGTGCCTGTGAATATAGAAACGTACGCATCAAATCAAATTAGACGTCATGTATCTTATGGTTCAATTCGTCGGAACGTTGCCAATTTGATACTTTGAGAAAACCGATAGTATTGACGGTAGCCGCTAGGAGGGTTATGGGAAATTTCATGTCGAACCGAGTGCTGTGAGCTTTCGGCTCCGTTCACGGCTACGGAACTTCGGCCTGGGTTTTTTCAGTGGGACAGCGTCAAGCGTTCCCGAAGCAGAGGGGATTAAACTCTGATTTCACTCTTTCAAATGTGGGACCATTACTACGCCTACTCGGCAATACAACTGGGCGACCTTCTCTCGCGTAGCGCGATCTCCGCCATAAAAAAGTACACCATCTCCCGCTAAAGAGAACCATGTGTAGATGTGAAGCAGCGGGTGCTAACGCTTACTCTGGCGGCGGCGTTGACTCTGGCGCTCATCGCAGCGTTGCGCAGGAGAGAAAACTGGGGAGGCGCAAAGCACGCAGTGATGGAGCAGTGTTTCCTACTGGAACATGCCAATCGCTGCTAATGGGCAATGAGAGATAGAAGACTCCGACTGGACGCAGAGACCCGCAGTCCGCTTTTAGTGAACGCGCACGCTGCGAATTTTTATTGTTCAACAACGCACAGGAGAAATCTCCCACCGGCACCACCTTGCAGGTCAAGATCCAGTGCCATATATACGGAGTGGCCAGTGAACGCTTGTGCAGCGCGAGCAGTCGGTTTCTTCAACCAAGAAACTCACTAGCAGACGCTGCCTGCGTCGGCGTCAGCGGTCGGTTTCTCTGTATACCTCCCATAGGGACATAGAATTCAAACGCTCCGCCGCGGTAGCGCCGAGCTATCGTGCTATCCCCTATCGTGCCGCGCGCCGTTTTCTTTTTTTTTTCTTGCGTGCGCGCGTGCGCTGTGCTTTATCGCGGTGCGCAGTGCGTCTGAATGCACGCAGCCAGTATGTGCCAGAGCATAAAGGACGAATTCCACCCACAAAGTATCTTGACATCGTTTTATTGGTCCGTTTCCGAAACAAAAGATTTGTACACAATGAACACGATCAAGTTCAGAAGAATAGAAGGGAAGAATGCACAATGTGTCCATGACTAAACAGCACAAAAGCTCATTGCAAAGTTCAGAATTTAGAAATTAAAAAACTCGAACACATTGAAATGTGAAGGCCCTTTGGCGATTACACATATAAAGAACATGACTTTCCTTAGGTGCAATACTGACCTAAGCGCAGCGGAGCCTTTGGTGAGACACGGTAACGAAGTTTAAAGAAATTTCAATGCATGGCAAAATCAATAAAGAATCGCAAGACATCTAAATATGAAATAATAATGCAATGATCTATTTATTGACCATTGTACTGATACGAAACACACAACAACCACTCATATATTTGCTTAGATGTTGCTAAAATATATATGGAATGCAAGACACCTTCACTGCTGATAAACCAAACGAAAAAAAAAGCAGATTTGGCGGAGTAAGTAGTACATTTCACTAAATAGAACAAGACACATTATTAGGAATTGACCACTACTTAAGAGTTAGCTGGTGGCAACGGGATGAATGGCGATGGTCAGTTTATGCAGCAGCACATAACGTTCGAAGAAAAGCGTATCACTCAACGGTCAGGTGAAATAAGCCTACTACACAGCTTTTATTATACCGGAAACACAATGTCTAGCCGAAGATAACGTCATTGAATGGAAGATGTCATGCCGGGTACACTTAGCACTTCATTGTGATAAACACAAACAGTAAAACTCTACATATAGGACACTCAAGGTTGAGAAAAAAACATGGCTGATCCCTCCGTCGTAGGAATCGGTATAGCACGAAAGTGAAACGCGTCTTCGCAGAAGTAGTGCTAGCGATATATGAGAGCTTGTAAAATGTCTGTTGGTGTTTGACAGTAATAGCACCGTTTGACGTGGACTCACCCACGTTGACGCCTAGTGACAAATCTCCATCGCGATGACTAACGCCCACAGTCATGAATTAACCGTTGCTGTAGCTGAAG